>LR751954.1:68822-112540 GCA_902729485.2 Mus minutoides | reverse complement strand
ATCTCTTTGTGTGTGTGTGTGTGTGTGTGTGTGTGTGTGTGTGTGTGTGTGTGTGTGTGTATGTGTGTGTATCTTGCTATACTGTTCATGGTTGTGGTTCATAGGTCTTGTTGATGGGTAGGACTATTGATGTTTTCCCTGTATCCATACTATTTTGGTTACTTTATTAGGTTCTTATGTCTACCACCCTTCTCCATTCCAATCCCTTCCAACCCTTTAGCACTATTTAGCCTGGGAAAGAAGGTTTGAGGGAGAATGGTGTCAGTGGGGAGATAAAATTCTTTAGACTACTTCACGCTGTTTTGGGACATCAAGTTCCTAGGGGCAAGTCTAATTGTTGTTGCTAGGATAGCTCCAGCCAGCAATTCTCCAAACCAGTAAGCCAGCATACAGCAAGCCAGTAATTCAGCAATTATAGCCAAACAGCAAATATAAGAGCAGGAACTAGCAACAACGACCACAGGGCCTCTCAGGGCTCTTACATTTACACCCTCTCAAGAGTCAGCAGAATCCAAAAATGTAAACTATCTGCAGCTGGCAAAAATCACTCCCTTCCTAGAACATGAGACAAATCATAGTTAGTGACTGTGGACAATCTCAAGCAGCCCCATATCCCACACCTGGTATTCAAACAAAAACATAATGACATAACATAACTGTGTTTTTAAAGAAACCTAAATTCTCACTAAATTTCCTTCTCTTTACAAGTTGCATAATACTTTCAGAACCATAGAATGGTGGGCTGAATAAAATAACCTTTTATGACATATCCATATCAAGTCACTTAACTAAGGTATACAGTATCTTCAGCAGCACAGGCTGAGCCTCAACCTCTTTGAGGTAATAGTGAAGTACATTAATACTCTACATCACTTTGTAAGTAATTATTTGGACTACCCTGACCAACCATTTAAGAGGTTGTGTTGAGGGTTTTTATTAATCTATGTCTTTTGTGGGAAGCATTATCAGTTCAAGGAGCTCAAATTTTAAACACACACACACACACACACACACACACACACACACACACGAGAGAGAGAGAGAGAGAGAGAGAGAGAGAGTCATATGATTCCTTGAGTCTTTACCATACTAGATTTGTATTATTTTTTCCTCAGTCCTTCCTTTATCCTTTTGTATTATCTTCCCCATTTCCTCTCCAGCTGGGGCTCCCTGTCTGTTATTCCATTTCACACTCCATCACACCTATACTATGATGTTCCCTTCTCAAACTCCTACCATGCCTATAGTTCCTTGTTTCTGTACTCATTCCATGTTTTATACTCACATCTAAGTATTTAGCATTAGTAATCACATATGAGAAAGAACAACTCAACATTTGTCTTTCTCTGTCTGGGTTACCTCACTGATTTTAAAATCCATTCTCTTACTTTTAAATTCCATTATTATTATTTAACAAAGAACTAACATTCTATTGTATCTATGGATTACCCATTACTTATCCATTCTTCTGCTGAAGGACATTCAGATTATTTTTGTTTCCTGGGTATTTTGAGTAAAGTGTCAATGAATGTTGTTGAGCAATTATCTATGGATTATTCACATTTTCCAAATAATATTTTCATCATGAAATACTTTGAAAGAGTGTGCTTATTATCACCTCTGATTTTATAAGAATAATCTTTAATGATTTTAAAACAATCAAGAGAATGAGGGTGAAGACTGTTTTTCAAAAATCCCAGTTTTAAATGGAAAACTCAGCATACAATTATTGACAACAAATAATTATAGTTTATTTACTTGATGTTACAGGCTCCATGTTACCAGTTTTTGAGAAAGTAATTGACAGAACCAATTCTTTGTAATTATATTTGTCCAAATATATGTTGCCCTATGTGAAAAAAATGTCAAACTCAATCTCTAATATTTTATATTCAGACTACCATCATTTTTAAATATAAATACATCTTTATCTATATACATTTTTATCTATTTCATATTTCCTTTCAAAAATATTAAAATAATATCACACAGAGTTAAAGCTTAATTGCTCTTCTGTTTTGTTGGTTTTTTTTTTTTTTTCTATCTAATGCAATCTTAAGTTAAAGGTTTCCTTTTTAAATTGGGAGTCCACAGATTTGAAGAATAAATCAAGTCTAAGTATACATTAGAAGAACTAGTTTGATTGTTTCTTATCAGCCAGCAATTTTTAACTACCATTACATTTTGTATTATTGGTAAAAATATCACAATGGAAGAAAAGAAACCTGAGATTTTTATGTTAATAGAAAAAATACTTTGACCTTCACACTCCTTGCAGAGACATCACAACCCATCTGCAACAATAAGGCACGTTTGGAGAACCAGTGAATTAGGATAACACTATAAACAAAGGAAGAGCTTTCTCTGATAAAAACATGAGAACTGTTATATTCTCTATAGTTTCTAAAAACAATTATATGCCCATTATGATACATCCATGTTGACAACACAGTGCATCTCGTTATCCAGAGCAGCTTTATGTACTTGTCAAGTGTCTTCTCTACATTTTGTCTTCCTAACCTATTTGTTAAAGCTCTGCGTAACATTTTTTTTTCCTATCACTACTGTGGCTCTCCATAAATGTTCACCATGTGATAGCTAAGCACACAATATGACTGATCAGTTTATATTTCTTAAAAGACACTGAAGGTTTTGGACAACAGGTGAGTACTCTCATACAATTAAATTTTCTTTTATTAAGAATAAGTTAAGCTCCTTTAAGTTACTTTGAAAGTGATAAGCATTTTCATCTTCAAATAGTGAAGTGGAAGACTGTGCCATTCTAATTCTTCTCTTTAATTATATGGAAATAACACAGAATAAAAAGCAGGACGTAGTAAATAATATTACAAAGGAAAGTTTTCGTGTACCTTACATGTCTATTTTTATGGTTTTTAAGCAAATTGGGCATCTTCACTTTGCACATTATTCATTTGAGTCAGAAAAATTTGAGGTTAAAAGAAAGCAGTAGGCATAGTTATTATAGGAATTATTCTACTTAAAGTACTGAAATGAAGCATTTATTTTTGTTCAAGGTAGAATATTGTTGTAATTTACTTTAAGCAAAGCTGTGTAAATTCAGGTATATCAGTGTTTTGCTATATTTAAATTATTATTTGTAAAACAAGTGGACACTACATAAATTTATTTCTGTTTTTCACCACCCTTTAATCTGTGACCATAAAATTCATTATAATTACTGAGTAAAAAGTCGATGGTCAATCTAAGGAGGGGAAATTAATAATTTTATTTGTCAATATAATGTCTTCATAATTTAATCTATTCCTAACAAATTTTAATATGTAAATTTATAATCTTATATGTAATTATTAGATCCATGGTTATCTTTTTTTTTACCAAATAACAGTATTCATAATAAAGTACCTCTTTCATATGTGTGAATGAATGACGGCTTCATATTTATGGTTTATCGCATTTATTGTTGTTTAAAATGTCCAACTCTTTTTTTTTTTCTGTAAAGATTTATTTATTTATTTCATGTATGTAGGTGCACTGTCGCTGTCTTCAGCCACACCAGAAAAGGGCATTGGATCCCATGACAGATGGTTGTGAGCCACCATATGTTTGCTGGGAATTGAACTCAGGACCTCTGGAAGATCAGTGTTCTTAACCACTGAGCCATCTCTCCAGCCCCTGTCCACCTCTGTTATTAACCATATAAACAAAGACACTACATTTTTTGAATCCATGTATGATATTTGGAAGCACAAAATGCCCTCAAATTTATTTCTCTGTTTTTTAAGTATGTAATATTAAAAATTAGAATTGGGATTTAACAAGAAAATAGTTTACAGGAGTTCTAATAATATAGTAGTATCCATTTCTACATAAATAATGGATAACTTAAGTGTCTTTGGATGATAGAAAATAAACTAAGCCAAACTCTCATTCTAGAATGGGTAGAGTTAAAATACAATTTCTGGAAATGTTGAGAGCAGTCGGAGGAAGGATGGTGGAAACTGCACGGCTCATTTGGTTTGGGTCTGCCTAATAACCCCTAACTAAGCATTTATAATGCATAACCAAGAAAACATGTGAGCAATGGGCCTATGCTTTGTCTCGCATCTCTCTCTTTTTCTCTCTCATTTTACATATTTTTCTCAGTTGCTGTTCTTTGCATTGAAAGTTAAAATACCTTGGCAAGCATATCTTGAAGAATGCTAAAGGAAGCCAACATTTGAAATTCTTTTCTTTTTTTTTTTCATTTTCTTTCTTTTTTTGATTTTTTAATTAGATATTTTCTTAATTTACATTTCAAATGCTATCCCAAAAATTCCCTGTACCCTCCCCCCACCATGCTCCTCTACCCACCCACTCCCACTTCTTGATTATGGGATGGATCCCCAGGTGGTGTAGTCTCTGGATAGTCCATCCTTTCATCTTAGCTCCAAACTTTGTCTCTGTAACTCCTTTCATGGGTATTTTGTTGTCTATTCTAAGGAGGAATGAAGTAATGTTGGAGCATCTGTCTTTAGCCTTCTGAACCCAAACCATATGACAGACCTTGAAATGAAGCAAATACTGTGAAGGACTTGTTTCCTATGTCTTCGCAGAGCTAAACTGTCAGCTATCCTGCATTGTGCGCCCTGTCCAGGACAGTATTTTTTGTTTGTAGATGAATAGGGCAATTTTTATCCAGTGGCTACCTTGCTATAACTGGAGCAACTCTATATGGAGGTTTTGATGCTCAATTTCTTCTTTGAATCAAGAAGGGATGCTTTCAGGAACAGACATGTCTTTAGTCAAATGATCTTTAAATGAATTAATATAAAATGTCATAGTCTGTGGATTTCTGATGTTTTTGAAGACTATCTATATAATGTATATCTGTATGTTAAATCTTGACTTCTCTTAGCCATTTCTATTTGAATATTGTATAAAGCACCTTAATACAATTAGATCAGAATCTACTATAACCATGAGTTTTTTTTTACCTAGCCTTTATCTTGTTACTAAATCATCCTAAAGTGTTTGTAACAGCAGTTATAAAAGGGCTGCATCTGTCTTGTATTCTTAGATGAGTTGTAGTGGCACAATCCCTATCTAAGAGGTAACAATGTTAATTTCTAATTTTGTATCAATATAAGAAATCTATATCCATGGAAACTTAAATATGCATCAATCTGTAAATTCTATACCAATGTAAATGTATAACTTCAATTTGAGTCACTTATAAAGATTTCTATCAATGTAAGAATGTTGCTATACAATATCTAAAGAATAAATTTAGTAATCAAGCCTCTTTTCTCCCTGTTCAAAATTATGACCATTCCAAATTATCCATTCATATGACAATATAACTATAATTTATAAAATAATCATAACTGGACATCCAAACACAAGGACATCCTCTCTCTCAGTGTCTTGCCTGCATAACGTAAAAGACCTGTCTTCATCTTTTTGCCCAGTCATTGATTATGGTAATTTTTTATTATCAGTTGAAACCAGCTTGGGCCAGGGGCCCTCATATCTGGAAGTATGGCTAAATCTCTATATCTCTATATCTATCTCCATATGTCCATATCTCCATGTCTCTATATCTCTATATCTATCTTTATATATCATCTATATCTATATTTCTCTATCTATCTATCTATCTATCTATCTATCTATCTATCTATATGTATATACATATATATATAGAGAGAGTGATAGAGATATACATGTATATAGATTTTATATATATATATATATATATATATATATATATATATATATATATATATATATATATATATATATATATAGAGAGAGTGATAGAGATATATATATATATATATTTTATATATATATATATATATATATATATATATATATATATATATACATCACCTATTATATTTAGCAAATACTTGTAGTGCTTAACTGTATAGCATTTATAGAATCCTATGAATAATTAGGAGATGTAGAATTTGAAATTCTGAAATTTAAAAATACATGAGATGCTATAGGATTTGAGAGAAGCATCATGGGTCTCAAAGAACAGGGAGGGTAGAATGGGAGAGGGATGGAAATGTTGATCTGTAGAAAATGAATTTTGCATGTAAGAAGCTCTAGGGATCCATCAAAGTTCAGTTACTAGAGATAGCAGAAGTCTACAGGACATTTTAGAAACTTAGAAAAAAATAATTACTAAAATTTTCATGTTATAGAAGCAATAAAGATGTAATAAATATACTAAACCTGGCATAAATATTATAAAGTATATATGCTCCTCCATTAATATGAATGTTTCTGTATTTGTAGTCACTGGTTAAAAATAAGATTTAATTACATTAAAGAAAACTGTGTACGCTATTATCTGGAGCTGAAAGGACTTAGTACAGAGTCTTTGAAAGTTTGATGACTTTTGAAATGTTAAACAGAGCACATAAGGGACTGGAGAGATGCCTCAATCTGCAAAGTGCTTGCAGTATACAAATGATTTACTGAAGGTCACTCCTCATAAAACCTGGGTGAGATGGTGTGGAACTGTTCTGTAACCCCAATGCTGGGACAGCAGAATGAAGCATATCTCTATGATTTGTTCAGCAAATTATTCCCACAAAAACATTATCTCTAAATTCAGTGAGAGATACACAATAGAGGAAATCATCCTTCGGTCTGCACACATGCACATATGACCAAGCATACCAAAGCACTCACACATACACACAGTAAATACATTTTAAGAAAAAGCCTGCTCTAGGTTTGGTGATTGTATATGGGATAGATACCCAGATAGGGCAGTGTTTGGATGGTCTTTCCTTCAGTGTCTGCTCCTCATTTTGTCTCCGTATTTGGTCCCTGGAGTATTTAATTCCCCTTTCTAAGAAGGATGGAAGAAACATCCACACTTTGGTCTTCTAGCTTCTTGAGCTTCATGTGGTCTGTGAATTATATCTTGGGTATTCTGAGCATTTGGGCTAATATCCACTCATCAGTTAGTACAAACCATGTGTGTTCTTTTGTGATTGGGTTACCTCACTCAGGATAATATGTTGTAGTTCCATCCATTTGCCTTAGAATTTCATGAAGTCACTGTTTTTAATAGCTGAGTAGTACTCCATTGTGTAAATGTACCACATTTTCTGTATCTATTCCTTTGTTGAAGGACATTGAGGTTCTTCTCAGGTTCTGGCTATTATGTATAAGTCTACTATCAACATAGTGGAGCATGTATCCTTGTTATATGTTGGAGAATTTTTTGGATATCAGCCCAGGAGTGGTATAGCTGGATCCTCAGGTTATACTATGCCCAATTTTCTGAGAAACTGCCATACTGATTTCTAGACTTGTTGTACCAGCTTTCAATCCCACCAGCAGTGGAGGTGTGTTCCTCTTTCTCCACATCGTCACAAGCATCTGCTGTCATCTGAGTTTTTGATCTTAGCCATTCTGACTGGTGTGAGGTTGAATCTCAGGGTTGATTTGATTTGCATTTTCCTGATGACTAAGGATGTTGAACATTTCTTTAGGTGCTACTTGGGCATATAGTATTGCTCGGTTGAGAATTCTTTGTTTAGCTCTGTTCCCCATTTTAATAGGGTTATTTGATTTTTCTAGAGTCTAGCTTCTTGAGTTCTTTGTATATGTTGGATATTAGCCCTCTATCAGATGTAGGATTGGTAAAGCTATTTTTTTTCAATCTGTTGTTTGCCATTTTGTCTTATTGACACTTTTGTGGATGGCAAGAAGTGCATGCTGACAAGAACCAGATATAGCTATCTCCTGAGAGGCTCTGCTAGAGCCTGACAAATACAGAGGTGGATCCTTGCAGCCAACCATTGGACTGAATATGGGGTCCTCAAAGGGGTCCCCAATGGAGGAATTAGAGAAAAACTGAAGGAGCTGAAGGAGTTTGCGACCCCATAGGAAGAACAATAATATTAACCAACCAGACTCCCTAGAACCCCCAGGAACCAAGCCACCAACTAAGGATCACACATGGAGGAACTCATGGCTACAATTGTATATGTAACAGAAAATGGCCTTGTCCAGCATCAATGGGAGGAGAGGCCCTTGGTCCTTTGAAGGTTCAATGACATACAGTAAGGGAATTCAAAGGCAGGGAGGCAGGAGTGGGTAGGTGGGTGGGTGAACACCCTCATAGAAGCAAGGGAGGGAGGGAGGATGGGATAGGAAGTTTGGGGAATTGAAAAGATGCTAACATTTGAAATGTAAATAAAGAAAATATCCAATAAAAATTTAAAAAAGAAAGGAATATCAGAAAAAGAAAGAAAGAAAAAGCCCTCTCTTCAAGTAAGTCACTTAAAATCCACAGCTGCATATTCCTTCCTTCACAAAATGGAACTGAAAGCTTGTGAATAAAATTAGAAGTAAAAGAACTACAATCTCTTCAAAAGTTTATATGTCTCAAGATTTGATGTCATTAAAAAATAATGGCATCTCATGGTTATAATTGATTTATTGAACCTGGGTTTTCAGTTACTAGAATGATAAATCCTAGCTCTTTAATTTTTGTGGGGAATGATTTCCAGAAAATGGCTTTTAACCTTAACTGATCAAACTAAGCAATTTTAATATTTTTAATTTTATATTTTATATATTTTCAAAAATAACATGTTTCATAAAAGTTATTTTATCTGAGCTCTTAATACTTGTCAGGTAAAGATAAATTATATGCGTTTATCTCATAATTCCAGAGAGTGTAAGTAGATTTCTTCGGCTTTCTGTATAGGAGAAATTTCTTTCCTGCCATGGTAAGTGATTATGTGGACATTATTACACAGGAACACCTACTCACCCGATAGAGACTAAGGTGCAAGTCTTCCACAGAGTCCAGTTCTCCAAAAGGGAAAAAGGACAACATTAACAAGCAAATAAAAAAGCCCAAAAGAAAAATAAGAGGTTTTTGGCTAAATTCTGAATGGTAAGACAAACAGTTATAAAACATCCAGAACAAAGTATGTAAGAACAAAGAGTAGATAAATAATGTGATGGGGCAAGAAAATAGAGGAGGACAGAAATGGCAAGATTTCAACAATGATTAGATGTTAGGGAGGGCTTTTTATGAAAAAGTATCCTAAAATTGATTGTGGTGGTAGTTGTATTATTTTATAAAATCTAAAATCATAGATTTAAGAAAAGTGTTGTATATACATTGTAACTTAGGATAGTTGATTAAAAATATATGAAGAAAAAGAACTTTCCAGAAAGAGGAAAGAACAAGGGTAAAAGTCAACAAGAGAAGCCTGAGGAAAGACTAGCAAGGGAGAGTAAAGACGAATTTGGTGATGGAGAAACAGACTGGGGTAGGCTTTTACAATTTAAACTCATAGTAAATTCTGGATTTTCCACTAATTATGTGGGTTGAAAGAGATATTACAACGGAGGGATAAAAAAATGATTTTCCTAACCTACTCTAATTATAGAAAACTATTTGTTCAATAACAAGTTTGTAGAAACAACCATTTGAAGGCTTTTTTAAATGAAAAAAAAAACCAAAAGTAAAGAGAAATATGATAGTCTAATATCACAGAATTACCAAATGAGAAAAGGAGAAAGTTATACAGTTATGCTTCAATGGAAAAATCATTGGGAATATGGAAAGTGGAGATACAAATGGACTGACTTCAAGAGTCCCTTAAAAATGGGGGAGGGGGGAATTTTCATTCTGAACAATTTAATGCTTTACCTAGTAATTTATTCTGAGAAACTATAATTGTGCTTTTAAAGGGATATTTTCTTATCCAGGTTTGTTTGTTGGTAGGAATGCAAGCTGGTTCAACCACTCTGGAAATCAGTCTGGCGGTTCCTCAGAAAATTGGACATAGTACTACCGGAAGATCCTGCAATACGTCTACTGTGCATATATCCAGAAGATATTCCATCTGGTAATAAGGACACATGTTCCACTATGTTCATAGCAGCCTTATTCATAATAGCCAGAAACTGGAAAAAACCCAGATGTCCCTCAACAGAGGAATGGATACAAAAATTTTGGTATATTTATACAATAGAGTACTACTCAGCTATTAAAAACAATAAATATATGAAATTCCTAGGCAAATGGATGGATCTGGAGGCCATCATCCTGAGTGAAGTAACCCAATCACAAAAGAACTCACATAACATGTACTCACTGATATGTGGATATTAGCTCAGAAACCTAGATTACCCAAGATACAATTTACTAAACACATGAAACTCAAGAAGAAGGAAGATCAAAATATGGACACGTCACCCCTTCCTAGAATTAAGAACAAAGTACACATTGAAAGAGTTACAGAGATCATGTGTGAAGCTGAATCCAAAGGATGGACCCCAATGACTGCGGCTGCCAGGGATCCATCCTACAATCAACCACCAAACATAGACACTATAGCATATGCCAGCAAGATAGTGCTGAAAGGGCCCGGATATAGCTGTCTCGTGGGAGACTATACCAATGTCTGGCAAACATGGAGGTAGAAGCTAACAGTCAGCTATTAGATGGAACACAGGGTTCCCAAGGAAGAAGCTAGAGAAAGTACCCAAGGAGCTGAAGGGGTCTTCAACCCTATAGGTGGAAGAATAACCATGAACTAATACCCCCTGAGCTCATGTCTCTAGCTGCATATATAGAAGAGGATGGCCTAGTTGGCCATCATTGGGAAGAGAGGCCACTTGGTCATGCAGACTTTATATGCCCCAATACAGGGCAATGCCAGGGCCAAGATGTGGGAGCGGGTGGGTAGGGTAACAGGGCCGGGAGGGGGGAGGATATAGGGAACTTTCTGGATAACACTTGAAATGTAAATGAAGAAAATATCTAATAAAAGTTGGAAAAAAAAAGACATGGAGAAAAAGTTATATTCATTATTCAATAATTGTGATTATTTCTGGGAATCTAGAATTTACAATATTTCCATATGTTTTATGATTTACAGTTAAAACTCACTATTAGTAATCAAACTATGAAAATATAAAATTGTGAGTATATAAAAGAACGAAAACTATGTGAATATTTAAGTAAGATACTCTATGTTTAAACAATTATCAATTATCAATTATCAATAAAACATCTGTTTAAGATTACTTTAGTGACATAATGCTAATAGTGTGGAAAAGAATAAACTATTACTTTGCCATTACTCACATAGTCGAGAAACTCTTCACATTGTGAGTCTTTGAGAAGTCTAGCAGGGCGGTGGTGGCACACGCCTTTAATCCCAGCACTCTGGAGGCAGAGGCAGGCAGATTTCTGAGTTCGAGGCCAGCCTGGTCTACAAAGTGAGTTTCAGGACAGCCAGGGCTACACAGATAAACCCTGTCTCAAAAAACAAAAAACAACAAAAAAAAAAGAAAGAAAGAAAGAAAGAAAGAAAGAAAGAAAGAAAGAAAGAAAGGAAAAAAATGTTAGTGAGTCTTTGAATGATGAGGTTATTGGTGCCGTCACTACTATTATGTCCTCTATGGAGTGCAAAAGTTTCGTATATATCTACTTCTGTATTTGCAGTCATCTATAGGATGGAACACAGGGTCCCCAGTGGAGGAGCTAGAGAAAGTACCCAAGAGCCAAGAGCCGAAGGGGTCTGCAACCCTATAAGAGGAACAACAATATGAACTAACCAGAACCCCTAGAGCTCGTGTCTCTAGCCGCATATGTAGCAGAAGATGGCCAAGTCGGCCATCAATGGGAAGAGAGCCCCCTTGGTCTAGCCAACTTTACATGCCCCAGTACAGGCGAATGCAGGGGTCAAGAAGTGGGAATGAGTGGGTAGGGGAGCAGGGCAGGGGGAGGGTATAGGGAACTTTTGGGGTAGCATTTGAAATGTAAATGAAGAAAATATCTACTAAAACAATTTAAAAAGAAAGATATCTACATAAAAAGTTTCAAATGTAGAATTAGAATCTAAAAAATAAAGTGGAGAAATTACTGCATGTAAATGCAGATTCAAAGTTATGATTTAATAATGTCTATTTAAATACCTTCATGTGATTAATACATTATAATTTTGTTTTGCTGGAATTATGAATTAAGTTTGTTTCACCTGAAGCTTGGGTTTCTTCAGTATGTCTATATCTTTATTGAGTTCTATTTTCATAATAATTGTCTTCCTTGCTTCATTCAGTTATTTGTTTTGTTTTTGTTTTTGTTTTTTTTTGGATTTAATCTGATGGTATATTTCTGCCCTTCTTAAATTCATTCTTGAACTGATTGCTGTTGTCTTCAAGTTCCCAGAACATATTTATAGTAGCTCATTTAAATTCATTGTTTTGAGTGTCATCTAAGTTTCTCACATTTGAGGCCATTACTATGTGAGCAGTAATTCTCACAGGAGCCATATTGATTTTTCATATGGTGATTTACAATGGCACTTAAGCACCTGATGTTAGTAGTTTGTTGTTTCTTTTGGTATGACTTTGTGGAACATCTGGGTTGATTAAATAAACATTAGATCTCTATTTGCTGTTACCCTAACAGTGGATTTTTAAATTTTATCTTAAAAATAGTTATGACAATTTCATACATGGCTACTTTTTTATGCCATTTTCACTCTTCCTTCTTTACCCTAACTCCTTTTATGTCTCACTGATCCACAGTCCTCAAGTTCATGACCTCTTCTTAAATTATTGATATTGCACACACAAACACACACATACACATACACACACACACACACACACACACACACACACACACACACACGGAGTTCATTTTGTGTTGCTTGTGTGTATATGAACCACTTGAGATGATTACTCTGAGAAAAGACTGAATCTTTCTGAGCAGCCCTCAATTGCCTAAGTCAGTAAGAGGTAGAGACTTGTTAGGTTTACCCCATCAGTGTTGTTATGTCCAGCTGTTGTCATCACTATGCAGGTCTTGTTTAGGCAACCGGAATGTGTGATTTCAAAAGTATAGCTTTCCTATAAGATGGAGAGACCACTACACAGTTCTGATCAGATATGTGGTACTAAAAATCCAGTCTTAAATCACTAAGTGATGATCTGTGTTATCCTAGCTAAGGGAAAAGGAGGGGAAGGGAAAGGGAAAGGGAAAGGGAAAGGGAAAGGGAAAGGGAAAGGGAAAAGGGGAAAAGGGAAAAGGGGAAAAGGGAAAAATGGGAAAGAAAGAGGGGAAAGAAGGGGAAAGAAGGGGAAAGAAGGGGAAAGAAGGGGAAAGAAGGGGAAAGAAGGGGAAAGAAGGGGAAAGAAGGGGAAAGGGAAAGGGAAAGGGAAAGGGAAAGGGAAAGGGAAAAGGAAAATGGACAGTTTCTGATTCCAGCAGTAGGCACTCAGTAGAACTATCAGGTACTCCCACAGTTCCTCAGAATTTGGACTAATAGGTCTAGAGAAACCAGGAGGTAAGTTCTACCTATGAAGTGGAACAACCATTTAGATAGCAGCGTTGATATCTCAAAGGAAGGAACAGATTAAGAAACCTGCAGCAAACAGGTCTCTAGCACAGATCCTTAAATGGCAGGCTAAGGGTCCTGGAAGAAAAGATATGTGAGGTCTACATGTGACATGAGCAGATGTTTAGAGCAGATACCCATTTGGTGGCATAGAGTAGAAGGAAAGGGGAGAAGTAAGAGACATTTGTGAAAAAAAATAAGGCTCTTGGTAAAGGGCTTCCGATGATAACATTAGTGTTTCAGATGAATGGGTAGGTGATGACCACCTGTGAACTGAGGATAAGCACAGATTCATAAAATGTGGCTGAAGGTCCGGAAGGGAGGCATCACATCGAAATTAGCTAACTGTAATGCAAGTAGATACTCAGCTATAACTTTATATAAGCCATAGATTTTGATAACAAAATGTATTTGGAGGTAAGGAAGATAGATAAAATGAATTCTCACCATGAGACTTTTGCATGATACTAATGATTTCTCATTGATATTTGTGTCTATAATTTTCTAATTGTCTATGGAAGATTCCACTGTGAGCAAAACCTGCAGTTCACTGAAAAATGACAAATCCTCATTGGAGGAAACAATGATGGGAAACATACTGGAAAAAAAAACCCGGGAGACTTTTTATTCAAGCCCTGTAGAATTGGTGACAGAGAGCAGTTATTTTAGACCTGCAAGGTCAGATGTATCATGACAATACAGGGCAAGTTTGGAAAACTGTCCAAATCTACCCATTTATGTGAAATGACATCGTTTATGCATTTTATGCATTTTTCAAAGCTCTTTTGATCTTTTTTATAGTTTTCAACATGCATTACATCAATGGTATATATTTCAGGTTTTAGTAGATATTCCTAGAAATGGAAGAATCCAAAATATGAAAACTGAATATCTTTAGTCCATAGCTTTAGGTGAATTTTATTCTATTGGGGTATACATAATTTATGTGAATGTTAAACTACTGGAATTACTATACTTAAATTCTGAAGATGAAATGAATAATCTTGGTTACTTTTTTACATATCATGAATATATTTGCAATACACTATTTTTTAACTGCACTTTTCCATGTCTATATACTACGGGGTTGCTGACATCAAATTATGCTGAATATTATTAAAATAGAAAACATATTTATGGATTTGAGACTTAATTTCCTGAATGCACTCAGATTTCTACAAGGTGAATATCTTTTCCACTTATATATTTCTCCTTTTTCCTTGATTTTCTGTTTTTCTTTCTGTCCTTTCCTTTTCCTTTCTCTCACTAATTAACTGAATACTAATTGAAATAATGATGTTTAATAGAAATGTAGGGATGATTACTTTTCCTGAGTGTAGCTCTTTGAGATTCTTATAATTTCATATTCAGTTTGGTAATATGACACTCATATTCTTCAATCATTTAAAAATAATCTTCTATGTCCATTGTGACATATCATTCTTTAAACCTAGAAAAGAAAATTATAAGAGAAAAAAAAACATGTAAAATTGTCGGGGGCTGGTGAGATGGCTCAGCGGGTAAGAGCACCCGACTGCTCTTCCAAAGGTGATGAGTTCAAATCCCAGCAACCACATGGTGGCTCACAACCATCCTTAATGAGATCTGGCGCCCTCTTCTGGAACGCCTGAAGACAGCTACGGTGTACTTACACATATAATAAATAAAATAAATCTTAAAAAAAAATTGCATTGTTAACTCTTTATTTTATTGAAAAAATATTTTTATGCAATATTTCCTGATTATTCCTTCTACTCCTCCTACTTATCCCAGTTCCTCTCCATATCCACTCCCATTTGGACACTCTACCTTCCTTTCTCTTCTTAGAAAACATGCATCTAAGGGATAATAAAAATAAAATACATTAAGGAAAACCAAAACAAGCAAACAGGACAAAAAGAAAAGAGCCAAAGATCAAGCACAAGAACCTCATCCACGCAGAGCCACACATGATCACACACATGATCACACACATGATCACACACACAGGAATCCCATAAAAACACAAAAACCAAGGCTGGAATATATACATACACGCAGAAGACCTGTGAGGCATGTGACAAAATGGAATGCTGTAACACAACATACTGGAATACAAAATTGTGGTACAAAGAACCTACTAAGATGTCATTGATTGTGTTCCCTTTCTGTCCACCATTTACAGCTGGACATGGAACCCAATCTTCAGAATTTCCCCCACTGAGACCTCCTTGGAGAAAATAGATGTTTTACTTACAAGTGGTTATCAATTGGAGATGACTTCTGGATTAAGGATGAGGGTGTATGTTCATTCTCCTCTCAGTTCTAAGACCCACATGTGGTGCAGATGCATGCAAGCCCTGTACATTCTGCCAAAGTCTCTGTTAGTTCATGTGTGCCAGTTGTGTTCTGTGTAGAAGGCCCTGTTTCCTTGGTGTCCTTTGTCTTTTCTGTCTCTGACACTCTTCCCATCTCCTCTTCTACAGAGTTCTCTGAGTCCTTAGTGGACAGTCAGTCCTTGGTGGAAACATTTCATTTAAGGCGGGATGTTTCAGGGTTTCTCATTCACATTGGCTTTGAGTTTTAGGACTATCACTCTGTAGTACAATTGGAGATCACAGATGGAAAATCCTCCAGCAGTTCTTTCCTTATTCATGAATAATTTAGCTATCGTTGCTTTCCTGTTTCTGTATGAAGCGGAAAATTATTCTCTCAAGTTCCATGGAATTTTTGTTTTGATTACATTCACTCTGTAGATGCCTTTTATTAGGGTGGCCACTGTCAGTTACTACATTAATCCTACCAACCCATGAAAACGGGAGATTTTTCCATCTTCTGGTATCTTCTTCAATTTCTTTCTCCAATGGCATAAAAGTTTTATCATACAGGTCTTTTACTTGCTTGGTTAGAGTTAACCTGAAGTGTTTTATATAATTTGAGCCTATTGTGACAAGTGTTGTTCCCCTGATTTCTTTCTCAGTCCATACACAGGAAGTCTATTGATTTTTCTGAGTTAATTTTGTATCCAGCTACCTTGCTTGAAATATTTGATCAGCCATTTTTCATTCCATCAGGAATTTTCTAGTGGCATTTTTATAGTTACTTAAGCAAACTGTGATAGCATCTGCACGTAAAAGTACTTTGACTTCTTCTTTTTGAATTTGTAATCCTTTGATCTCCTTTTGTTGTATAGTTTCTCTAGCTAAGACATCAAGTTCTATTCTGAATAGGTATGGAGAGAGTGGACAGCCTTGCCTTGTTCCTGACTATAGGGTAAATGCATTTGAGTTTCTTCTGTTTAAGTTGCTGCTGACTATGGGCTTGGTGTAATGGTCTTTATTATTGTTCAATTTAAAAGTATTTTATTACAAATTTTTGTATGTATGTTAATAAGGGAAATTGTTCTGTGTTTGTTTGTCTTTGTTGGCTCTCTATGTGGTTTAGTTATCAGGGTTATTGTGGCCTTTAGAAAGAATTAGATGATGTTCCTTCTGTTTGTATTTTTTGGTATAATTAAGGAAGTATTAGCATTAACTGTTCTTTGAAAGTCTGGTAGATTTGGGCACTAAAAACAATCTGGCCCTGGGTTTTTGTTGGTTGGGGGAGTTTTAACTACTGCTTTAATTTCACTAGAAGTTATAGGTCTTTTAAAATTATTTATTTGTTCTTTATTTAATGCTAGAAGGTAGGAAATAATTATTTAGAAAATAATCCATTTCTTTTATATTTTTCTATTTGGTGGAGTAAGATTTTTTTAATGTATGCTTTGAATCTGTGTTTTTGTTTGTTTGCTTATTTGTTTTGTTTTCTTTTTTGATGTCTGTTTTTATATTCCTCCTTTTATCTCTAATTTAGCAATTTGAATCTTCTTTCTCTACCTTTTCTTAATTTGGCTAATGATTTGCCAATTTTGTTGATTTTTTCTCAAAGAACAACTCTTTTCCAATGATTCATCAATTTTCGTTGATTCATTATATGTAATGTTGAGATAGTATAAATATATAATAAATGTATATTCATGCATGTTTTCCCTTTTTATTCTGTTTAGCCTTGAGTTTGATCATTTATTGCCAGTTATTACTTTCGTGTTTGATTTCTTCTTTTCATTGTAGAACGTTTTTTTAAGTATGCTGTTAAGTTGCTAGTATGAGATACCTTTATTTTTTATTTATTTATTTTTTGCACTTAGTGGAATGAACTTGCCTCTTAGATCTGTCTGCTTCATTGGGTCAAGTAAGTTTGGGCATGTTTTGTTTACACCTTCAGTTCTAAAAGATTTTCAATTTTTTTTCTTAATTTTTATTTTTAGTCAGTTTTTTTATTCAGTATGAATTTTTCAGTTTTAGTGACTTTGAGAGCTTTCTGTTGTTTCTGGTGTTCATGCCCCTCTTTAGTCCATGGTGGTCTCGTAGGATGCAGGGTGCTACTTCATTTTATTTGCATCTCTTGAAACTTTCTTTGTGTCTAAAACTGAAGTCAGTTTCAGGAGAACTTGCAGGAGTTTCTTCGAAAATGGTATACTCGTTTGTGTTTGGGTAAAATGTTCTGTAAATATCTGTTATGCCCAATAGTTTTATAATGTGAGGTATCCCTAGCCTTTCTATATTTAGTTTTATCTGGATAACTGTCTAGTGGCACAAGCAAGGTATTGAAGTCACTCACTATCCCCATGCAAAAGTCAATATGAGATTTAATCTGTAGCAATGTTTCTTTTATTAACTTGAGTGTCCTTGTGTTTGGTGCACAGATGTTAAGAATTACAATATTCTCTTGGTGTACTTTTCCTTTGAGGAATATGTAGTTTCCTTTCTTTTGTTATGGAGCTTGGGATACCTGGAGAAAGACCATTTACTGAATCTAATTATAATTAAAAGATTTATTGAATAGCTGTTAACAGGATCAATAANGTAGGTGATCACAAGTGTACATTTTGGGGTTGGGATGACTGAGTAAGTGTCACTGGGAACTTCCTGCCAGTTACTGGACTCAGAGACAAATGGCTAATGGGTAGGAACAAAGATGGATGCCTAGCACAAAATGGAGTGTGTTGAGCTCTCACAGTTTCTCTTCTGATTAGTTTGGTTTGCTTTTTTTTTTTTTTTTTTTGTCAGATATTAAAATTGTTACACCAGCTTGCTTCTTAGGTTCATTTTCTTGGAATACCTTTCCCAACCCGTTACCCAAAGGGAATGCCTATCTTTGATGTTACTCTGTGATTTTTGGATGAAACAGAAAGATGGTTAGTGTTTTCAAATCCACAGTCATAGTCTGTGTTTGTATTGGTGATTTCAGTATTTTGATGCTGAGAGAGATAATAAGCATGCTTATTGTTCATTATTATCTTGTTGTCGTATGAGTTTCTTTTTCCTGATCTTTTGTCTTGCTGATCTTATATTATTTATTCTGTGTGTTTTCTTCTGTGTGATTAATGTCTTCAGGTTAGTGTTTTTCTTTTAGAAATTTCTTTTGGGCAAATTTTTTGATACCCACTGCTTAAATTTGATTTTATTCTGGAATGTCTTTCTTTCTATGTCCATCATGATTAAAAATTTTGCTAGATATAATAGTCTGGGTTGGTAACTGTGGTCTGTTGAATTTGTCAAACATCTGTCCAGGCCAATTCAGATTTTAGGGTCTCTACTTAAAAGTCTCTATTTAAAAGATTTGCTGTTATATGTTATTTATTAGTTTTGCTTCTAACTTTTAATACACTTCCTTTGTTCTGTGTATTTACTGATTTGACTATTATATAGTTTGAGGAGTTTCCTTTCTTATCCAATTTGTTTGGTGTTCTTTATGTGTTTTGTACCTTAATAAGTGCCTCCTGATTTAGGTTAGGGAAATTTTCTCTTATAATTTTGTAGAAAATATTTTCTGTGACTTTGATGTATATTTCTTCTCCTTCTTCTATTCCTTTTATTCATAAAGTTAGTTTTCCATAATGCCCCAGATTTTCTGGATGGTTTGTGCCCAGATTATTTTAGATTGAACATTTTCTCTGACCAAGGTATGAAGTGGAAACTTCTAGTTCTTTGGAAAGTTAGTTGTGTTAAATGATATTTTGCTGTGACAGGCAGGTGAAAGGATGTTTTCCTGAAGAAGACGCAGGTGAAAGGATGTTTGGATATAGCAGACATATGAAAGGACTAGTGATAAAGGAGTATTGCTATATCCACTCCAGTAATGACCCACCTGACAGGCTGAAAAGCCTGGGCATGGTCCCGAGGCGAAAAGTTCACAGAAACTTAGTCTCCTGGAACTGTGGCATCCTATATAACAAATGCTCCAATGTCCTTGCTTTAGTTGGTAAACGGATCTGTGTGCTTTCCCTTAATATTGCTTTATTACAAGTGCTCCTAAGGATTGATTTTTTGACACATAGCTAAATTAGATTCTAGGCAGTCCTTGATCTGACCTTGGACATGGATAGCTAAGTCACTGCCTTACAGAGAAATTTACCATTATCTAGGAAGAAGGAAGTTTATGACCTGAGGAGGAACCAGAGTAGATACTTAGAACTTTAGCTAGCTGAGTCACACCCATATACAAGTATTTACAATGGCCTAGGGGGAAGGTGGACTATGACAAGGGCACGAAGCCCTTGCCCCTGTCTTCTAAGTTTAACTCTGACCTTAGGTGGAATTGTTTTTGATCCCAGTTGTTAACATTGAATTTTATCCCAGTTGGTTCCTGCCAGACCTTCCGTGTTTGCATTCCTCTGTTTTGTGTAAGACAATGACTTTTCTCTTTCACTACCTCTGCTGGGTAGTGGGCTAGAGGAGAGGTTGAATCCTTATTAAAAGTAGGTTGCAAAATATTTGTGTCTACAAATGTACCCATTTCTTTTATCTTCCCCCTAAAGCCTGAGATTCTCTCTCCCTTCTATTGTGTTGTGTTGATGAGGCTTGCTTCTGAGTTTCCTGTTCAAGTTCCCAAATCTTTCATTTCAAGGTTTCTCTCGGTTTGGGTTTTCTTTATTAATTCTATTTCCACTTTCACGTCTTTTTTTTTTTTTCTTCACTTTTTTTTTTCACTTTCATTTCTTGAATGTTTGTGTGTCTGTGTTTCATTATACTCTTTGTGTTTTCATAGATGGATTAAATCAGATCATCTTTAAAGTCCTCTAACATATTCATAGTACCTATCTTGAAGTCCTTGTCCCATGCTTCAGCTGTACTGCATTTCTCAGGGCCTACTGAAGGAGGGCTGCTGGGCTCTAGACAACATAATGTCCTTATATGAGTGCCTTTTATTGGCTAGATGTAATTGTTGTCTCAGAGGCTTACTCCTGAATAAAGGCACCTTTTCTAGCTCTTTTGGAGTTCTTGATGGCTGGTTGAACTCAGCTGTTCCAACTCAAACACCTCTCTAAGCTAACTACTTTCAAATTGGCTTCTCTCAGTTTCTGACTGGATTACTCTGCTTGGCCTCATACTAACTTTGAGAATATGTTCTAATCTGGCTCATTCACATTCTCTGGCTCATCCCATCTTTACATGAATCTAGCTTGTTATCTCTGAAATCTGTCTCTGTAAAACTGCCACAGACACACAAACACACACACACACACACACACACACACACAGATGCACACACACACACACACACACACACACACACACACACACACACCCCTTTTCTTCTACACTTTTCAGTAGCCTCTATTTCCTGCTGTTCTCATGAGAGTAGGACACATCCTATCTCTGACTTATTCTGTCAGATCTTTCTGTAATTCATTACCTTCTCTGCCCCTCTATTAGATGACACTTTCAAACATGGTTGCATCCTCCTACAAACTAACTTTACCTTCATTGTTTGGGATTAAAGGTGTGTCAGTCCAGCAGGATCAAAGCGATCTAGATGATCTTTGGATGTGATCCCTTCACAGAGCAGCCATGTTGCTAGATTAAGTTTCATCAACATGCGTTGGCTTTTATTAATTGTGTTCTTTTTTCCCAATTTTTTTTATTATTTTCTTAATTTACACTTCAAATGCTATTCTGAAAGTCCCCTCCACCCTCCTCTTGTGCTAGCATTTAGTCATCTGGTTTTGTGTGGGGATATCTGATCTTGTCTTTGTTCCGTGGGTGTTCCATTCTTTGCTTTGTGTTGTATTCTCCAATTCATAGGAGGCTGTGGGGAATGGCTGATAAACAATACTTTGCGATCCTTCCTGGGGTGGCCACTGGTGTTTTTGTGTAAATTTTTTTTAGGCATTGAAAGCTGACAGCAATGAGGATATGCTATAAAACAGTATAAGGATGTCCATGTGATTAAGAAAAACAGAATCTACCACTAGGCTCTGTGTAGCACCTTACAGATAGGGGCAGATAGGAAGTTGAGGCAGAGCACATGGTCTGTTAGAAGTTTGGTGATGAGGCCAGGGGATTAAATTTGGAGGGGTGGAGGGAGAGAGAAGATTGCTTACCTGCCTGCTTCATTGCTGCTGTGAATAGCAGGACAAAGCTATGTTTTTGTTCATCAACTAGACAATTTCCATTTCTGTTATCACATATTCGCTGTGTACNAGATAGGAAGTTGAGGCAGAGCACATGGTCTGTTAGAAGTTTGGTGATGAGGCCAGGGGATTAAATTTGGAGGGGTGGAGGGAGAGAGAAGATTGCTTACCTGCCTGCTTCATTGCTGCTGTGAATAGCAGGACAAAGCTATGTTTTTGTTCATCAACTAGACAATTTCCATTTCTGTTATCACATATTCGCTGTGTACGTCAGAACTGGAGCCCTGCAATCTGCCAACACAAAATCAATTATTTTGTATAATTGAGAATTAAAAGGTTGTGGTTTTTTTTTTTTTTTTTTTTGGAACTTGGGATTAATCCACTAGATGGTGCTATGAATCTTGAATTTTAAAGATGTGTCCGATTTTTGAAAAGTTTAAAAGTCTTGAACCAGACTGGGTATGGTGGAAAGTACCTTTAACCCCAGTATTCCAGGTAATGGTAGGAAGATTTCTGTGAGTTGAAGGCCACCCTGTACTGCATATTAAATTCCAGGCTAGCCAGTATACAGTGAGGTAACCTATACTATGTCTACCCAGTATTACCAAGGAAACATATTTCTCTTGGTCTGATTTCTGGCTGTTTTTCCTTGTGTCCAGCCAACCTCTCTCTTTCTCTCTCCTCTTTTATTTTCCTCTCCTCACTCTCCATCCTTCCCAATTAACATTTTTAATGATTTGCACATTTATACTGTGACCATTGTAAAGTGAAACAGAAATAATAATATGTTTCATAATATTTTTGAGTAAGTAATAGCCACTAGTCAATTCTAAAGGAATTCCAAATGAAATTTGGACAGAACCTTATATACCTTACATGTTTATTGTATAAACCACAAGTAAGGTATGATGGCACATGCTAATATTCCTAGCAATAGAGGCTAAGGTTGGAAGAGTGAAGTTTCTTCTCTGGCTGACCTTTATAGCAAAATCTTTCTAAAGTCCATTCTGTATAAAGAAGTTTTTGTTGGTGTGTGTTTGCATGTGTGTGTGTTTGCATGTGTGTGTCTTTGCATGTGTTGTAAAAGGAAATCTAAATCTACCAGTAGCCAGCAGGAGTATGGAAGAGACTTAGTTCCATATTACCACCAATAATAACCCTGAGTTGTTTTCAGGGGCAGTATACTCAGGTGATTTTTGGATCCTTGACTTGAAGGCAGAAACACATTTTAAAATAAAACAGAATTAGCCAGGGTTGGAATATATCATGTCATTCTATAATCATGAATATTAATAGAAAGAAAGGTGCATCAGAAAAGAATACTAAGAATACCGCACAACTAAGAAGGAAGGGGTGTAGGCTTCTTAAGAGACAGTAATGCTTATATGTCTTATCTATAATCACACATATATGGTTTTGATGACTCTTGTGCTATAGTTTATAAAAATGCAAGAAAACCCATTTTCCCCCTTTAGGCAAAAATGATTATAGTGTAGACTTCAGGAAAAAGTTTAAGAGCCTTGCAATCTGATACGGCAAAACTATGGATAACAAAGGTTACACAAGGTAGGTAAGGCCTATCTTATACTGGAAACAGGCATGGGGGTGGTGATATTCCAACAACATTTTAGGTTTACATCTGGGAAAGAACAAATCCATAATTAAAAATTACATATTCTTAAGACTTAAAGAACGATTCATTGTGATTTTAATATTCTTATTCAAAGCATGGTTATATATAAAGCATTTGTCTCTATAGGTACAATCTTTATAGCCAATGTTAAGCATTGCTAGAATTCTTTTGTTGTTTTGTTATCAGAATTTTTGACTTTGAGATGTTGAAAGATTATAACTACACTTCACATGAGTGTAGTAATTGTTCTCATGGTCCCTCAATTTTCCATAAAATTATTTCCCTTCTTATTTTGCAAAAATAAAATATGAAAATTTGTTAACAAATATAATTCAGGAAGACAGCATGTTATGCATTAGAAGCTAATGAATAAGGACTACAAATTACATTGACTTCTCACAGCAGCTTATTTAATTTCCATGATCTGTGTGGTAGAAAATATTTGGGTTCACAGAGTGTGGTGGCATCCTCCTGTGCATTCAACTCTTGGGAGTTAGAGAAAGGACAATCAGGCAGTTCAAACTTATCCTAAGCTACAAATCAAGTTTAAGACCACACTGTACTTCATAAAATCCTGTCTTGAGAAAGAAAGAAGAGGTAGGAAGAAAAATAAGGGGAAGAAGAAGGGAAAGGTTGCAAGAAGAGAGAAAACAAAAACAAAAAAGAAAAGCAAAAGCCAGAAGAAGATCAGGGAGGAAAGAAAAAAAAACAGGAAAGAAACATGAATCTGGGTTTAATGATATTGTCTTTCAGGCTACATGCAATTTTATTATATGGTGATTTTTTTTTTATTTCTGGAATGATAGGGATTTTAGGAAGGTTTAAGTTATGGTAGTTGGAAATTCTTTTGCACAAGTATTTGAGCCATAGTCAGAAGACAAGAAATGTTTGAGAACTGTGATGTGAAGAGATACATATCCATATTTGAATGAAGTCCATGTATAGCTAAAAGGTTGAGATGATTCTATAGGACATTGCTCTACACTAGGAGACCATATTTCCTCCAAGCTCTGGGAGGAATTTGCTTAAGTATTATAGTATGAGGTGAGGGGATTGAGTGGTCTAGAAAGTACTCATCTTATAAGCGTAAAAGCCTTGAGTGATCTCCAGAACCCATGGAAAAACGTTAGTATGATGGCACTTTTTTATAATCCCACTGAGAAGAGGCAGAGAATGGAGGATGCTTGGGCCTCAACTGCTATGCTTAATTTGTAAGTTCCAGACCAATAAGCAAACTGATCTCAGTGGAGGAGAATGTTCTAGAGGATATCATCTGAGGTTACATTCCAGCCTACACATTTGTGCATGCACAGTCACACACACACACACACACACACACACACACACACACACACACACACGGGGGGGGGAGACAATCAATTTTATAAAATTATGGGTTACTGCAAGATGTTTTGATGAAGGTATATAGTGTGGTATCAATAGCATTTCTTTCATGCTTACAATATCCATAGTGAGCATTTTAAGATTTCTAGCTATGTTTAATGAAGTTATGGAAAGAAAAGTGAACCAATGTCTACAATATTATTATTATTTGAAATTAACATTCAGACTCTTCAGGGACAGGAGGACAGACAATAGATCTGACATAGTTTATTTTGGATAATCAAAGAAAAAAGTTTTTTATTATATTTTTAAGAATGAGTATCGATCCATGTGAATTCTGGAATGAAATAGTTTGGGTCCCATTACACTACATAATGAAAGGATTTGATTGAATGTTTTTGTCATGGAACAAGGATTTGTGTTTAAATTTAATTTTATGTTTTGGCTGGAAATTACTCAAAGGAGACATGTTGACAGGCATAGGCTCATGAATCATTTTAGACATACAGTAGATTAGTTGAATGAATACATTTCCAAAAGCAATGACCTTTTGTTTATATGGGAGTTGTTTAAGTGCGTATATTCAAATAAAATGTGATATTTCAATAAATAAAACTTTATGTTTTTAAAAGCATAGAATGTTTATTATTTTTAATAATATCAGACAGCCTTAATTTTCTCTAGTGGTCTTTTAAAAGTGCCTGGCAAATACAGAAGGGGATACTCATAGTCATCTATAGGATGGAACACAGGGCCCCCAATGGAGGAACTATAGAAATTACCCAAGGAGCTGAAGGGGGTCTACAACCCTTTAGATGGAACAACAATATGAACTAACCAGTACCCCCAGAGCTCTTGTCTCTAGATGCATATGTAGCAGAAGATGGCCCCTTAGTCTTACAAACTTTATATGCCCCAGTACAGGGGAATGCCAGGATCAAGAAGTGGGAGTGGGCAGGTTGGAGAGCAGGGGGATGGGTATAGGGAACTTTCCAGATAGCATTTGAAATGTAAATAAAGAAAATAACTAATAAAAAAAACGCTAAAAAAATAAAAAAAAAAAAAAGTATGGTAGCATGCCTTTGTCAACCGTGACACATATCAGTATATGGTTAAAGAGGTTACAATGCTCATAAAGCCTGTTGGTAAACCAGATTGATAAAAGTTTTACTATGTTCATCCAGAAGAAATGGGGCTGTGTTTGTAGGTTTGAGCAAGTAAAACAACATGTTTTACTTGTACAAAATGTAACAGACATTTAACTGTAGGTGTTTGTGAGAGCACACTATGATCTAATTACATGTAGTGAATATGCCTACAAAACTACATTCTAGGTCTGAAGGAAAGAATATATATATATATATATCCAGATCAGACTGTTAAATTGATTCCCCTTTTCTGCCTTTTGATCCTGAATCTATGAGCAGGGCATAAACCAGAAAGCCATGCAGAGGAAAGGAAGAGATCAATTGGCCAATACAAAAATATGCTTGGATGCTTCTTAAAAGAGGGGAACAAAAACTCCTGCTATCTTATGACTGACAGGGGGTGAGAGCCGCTGCATCTCCCACTGCTATGTCTGTGTGGAGGATGATAACAAGGGAGGATAAAGCTAACCTGGAGCCTCCTGTCTGCACAGCTCACAGAGCCAGGCGTGACTAAACAGCAGAGTGAGCTGGCAGAGATGCTACAGCCCTTGACGCTTGTTTCCTTTTGTTGTTTTTCCTTAAGTTTGACTTGTCAGCTAAGCAAATCTTTGTGAAAGGCAATACAATGATAAAGAGGAATTAGGAGAGAAGAATGGGGCTTCTTCAAGGTATCATTTGCATATTTTTACCAGAAGAGATATAGAGATACCCTACAAATATTTCCTGAGGCCTCATATTAATTAGAACAGTAAAATAAGACAATAATCATACTTTCCAGTAGCACCACTTGGTTACCTACAAAATGAAGTATGAATTCCTTTATATCACTATAATTCCTATGTAAGCATATATATAATAGGTATAACATTATGTAGGCATTCAAATGAAGTGTTTCTCTTCATGTGAATAATTTTTTGAGATATAGCAAGTTATAAAATTATAGACTAGAGTTTATAGGGATAAATATCTGTATGAGAAAATGGTGTGTGTGTGTGTGTGTGTGTGTGTGTGTGTGTGTGTGTGTGTTTTATGTGTCCTTGGAACAGTAAGAAATATTTTACTCTTATCCCTAGTCACTGGACAGGCAGACTTGAAAATCCAATGAATATTGAGATTTTTAGCCATGTAGATCCCCACTTGGAACAGTGTGTGAAGACACACACACAACATACACACAAACACACACACATACACATACACACAAACACACACACATACATACACACAAACACACACACACACACATACACACAAACACACACACACTCACCCCTCTTACAGGCCAAAATCCATTCATAAAGACAATGTTATTAAATGTAAAAATAGCAAAATAGTGTAATGATTACATTTAGTTGTCCATTGTTAAAGTAGCCAGTGGAAATACAGAGACCGATCTATTCTTATTTATGTTTACAATGTTGTAGTCTACCCTGTCTTCTCTGTTAGCCATGAACTTCATAATCAATATGGTTCAAATATTTTATGTGAAATTATATATGTGAAACAAGAACTGTCACATATGTATGAGGAGGTAACAGATTCAAATATTTGCAAGATTTAAAAAGTATTTAAAGGAACAATGATCAAAACCAATAATTTCTGGCTTCTTTGAAGTGCTGAGCATGAAATCTAGTGTGGGCTAAGAAAGCACCCTGCCAGTTTCGTTACATCCTCAGCCTTATTGGACTTTGCTTTCATGCCATCCCTGCCCCTTCTATTCTCCCAGTTCCCACTATTCCAATATGCACACAAAGATAAGCATAATAATATTGAAACACATATATAACATCATATTTATTGATGCTAGCAAATATAAAAACTATACATGACAACTGATTATATAGTAGGAATATCACCTGCTGGTTTGGTACCAGGAAATATCCTCTCCTTCAAGACTATAACTAAAATCTGTCTTACATACAACGTTCTCTGAATTCTCTGATTATTGTATTTGAGTTGTAGCCATTACCAAGACTTCTGACTGACTCCACACCCAGTTTTTGTGCTCATTCCTCAGTATGAGCTTTTAAAGTATCAAGTGAGCTTGACTTTTGTCTACAAGTTATGCTGAGACTTTGAAAACTTTTAGTGCATAGAAGAAGTTAAATGATAAATTATTTTCTCCTTATTTATTCCATTTCATTTTTTTTAATCATGGGGAGGCTAAGGATTCCAAGGTAGTGGTGTACCAGCCACATTCAGTTACTGACTAGGATGTCTATCCTGGTATTTCTAGCTGTCTTCTTAGGAAGAATAAAAGATAGAGTGCAGATTGTGAGTTTCTTTTACAAAGGGAAGTGATGGTACAGGTTACATACTTATAACCTAAGGAAGCCTGAAAGGGCATACTTGCTAGGATTTTGACCTATTATTTAGTGGTAACAAAAATCAGTATATAGAAACAATTTCCCTTTATTATCTACACACCTTTGGTCCTGGTTCTATGGCATTCATTTCTTTGCAGAATCAACTTCCCTGTCTTTCAGTTATTATGATTCTCTCTTGATTCTCTCATCTTATATTCCTATTTCTTGCTTCCATGTAACTAAAACTGGACACCTATTATTTAACCTTTTCCTCTACTCTGTCTAGTGAAGTCAATGAAAACAAATTATCCACATGGTCTTATAGAATAGAGATGTATTTTTCAAACAAATTTGGCTTTGAAAATGTAAACACATAATTTGGGGGTTGAAGACATTAATATGGTTCCTTTGGGTAGCATTTTGAAGCTCAAAACGGGGGGGGGGAGGGATGAGATCTAGCTATCAAAAGTTTTTCTTACTCAACCTAAAGGAGTATTTACTCTTGATTTTCTTGTCTTTATATTAAAGTAGATCATTTTGAAAAGCTGAAGATTCCCATTCCCTTTTGTGTGCCCTGCCTCTTGCTGGTGCTCTGTGCCCATCCTCTGTGACCTTTCCCTTCCATCTCCTTCACACTTACCCAGAATCAAAGCTATTGTCACTCTCCAGCACTGGTAAGATGGTAGAGAAGTTTGTGTTTCTAAGATGGTTTCTAAAATAGCATTAACAAATTGTTTAATCAAGCAATTCTGGAGATTTTTTTTTCCACCAGTATATCAGCAGAATTGCTGAGTGTGGGTAGGTTATGATTTTTAGTGGGAAGCTTAATTCTTATTGTTTTGATTGTCATTAAACATTCAGAATTGGGGTTGTTAATAATAATCTGCTTAGAAGTCCATAGAGATCTGCTTTTTTTTTTAGCTATGTCAAGTATAAAAATCAGCCAACCATTGTTTAACAATGAAAAAGAACATGAAAATATTGTATTGTAATTATCTCTCCATTTACTTAAAAATATACTAAAGAAAATAACATAAATTCCTTAGAAGGTACCCATTTTTGTTTGTTTCTTCCGGGTTTATTTATGATCTGGTTGTGCTGGGGGGGGGGGTGAGGGGATAATAGAAATGATGATTATGTCCCTGTGCCATGAATACATTGTCTCTCTTTTGAAACCTTCTGTTCCAGGTTTTTAATATTAAACACCTTATTTATCAAGGAGTCTTCCATAAACTATCATCAATTCCCTGCAACTTAACATATACTTCCTTACCTGTAACAGTGTCAGAAAACCACTGTCCAGTGAGCAGATAAGGAGGTTTTCAACAGGTAGTAAGAAAGAATTTGCTGCTGAAATTCTACATTTTACACTTGAAGAGCTCATTATGAACTTGATTTCTGGTTCATTGTTTCTTATCACAGTTATAGCTGACATTTGTACTTGATACAAACACCAGTGGTGGCTTTAATCTACACTGTTGCCTTCATGTTTGCCTCTTACTCAGTGGTATAGGACATACATCTCCTTGTAATTTGTTTATTGTTTATTATTATGTAAAACCCACTATACAATGTTCTTTGCAATAAAACTTTGTATTTACATAAATAACCCTAATGAAAACTTTAGACTTAAGATAGTCTTAAATTAAAGAGGCAACATTATAGTTCATGTCATTCTGCTTCACCCTATCGGATAAGGAATATCATAGAGGAAAGTCTCACTAGCTCTTACTAAAACCTTACAATTTCCAACTTGGAAATTATGTTCTGTATGAGAGCACAACATCTTAATTTGTCATTTCAGAAACATCCCAATAAATTTCCATGCTAGTGGACTGCTGAGACACAGCTGTATGTGTGCTGGGAACTGGGGTTTCTCAAGCATCTGGATTACTGAAAAGTTCCATAGTAACTTCTCTCTTGTTTTGTGGGGAAGGTGTTTTAGTTTTTTTGAGAAAGTGCAGATATACAAAGAAATAACAGTATATGCCTATTTCTGCCTCTAACTACACCTACATGCCCATCACATCTCTCTTCAGACTCCATGTTTTATTATTTTCTTCTATTTTTTGTTTCTTTTTTCTTTCCTCACTTTTGCTCCCTCCCTCCCTTCCTCCCTGCTTCCTTCCTTCCTTCCTTCCTTCCTTCCTTCCTTCCTTCCTTCACTCTTCCTTCCTCCTCTCCTCTCCTCTCCTCTCCTCTCCTCTCCTTTCTTTTCCTTTCTTTTCTTTTCTTTTTAAAAATCTTCTATTTGTTGATTATTTATTAAGTCAATCCCTTGCTGTATGTGCAAGTGTGAGGAATTGGATTTAATACTACTAACGGGAATAATGTTTCTCAAAATTGCAAGGGTTGGTGGAGTGGTTCCGTGATACCAGAAAAAGCTTTTGTATGTTAACTTAAATGTAACTCTTATTCTCCAGATGGGATTGTTTTCTTAGAAGCTTACTGGTGAATAAGCTTACCCTTTCTAGTTCTTTCTAAAACCTACTGTCTAGTTTAAACTCAGTTCAAACTCCTCTCTAAACTGACTGATTGACACTGGCTTCTAACCTTTTGGCTTCTTAGTCTCTGACTCTTCTGTATTCACGTGTGACCTACATCTGTAAAACTGTTGGAGAAAACAGTTTATCTCTTCTCTCTGTCTCTGTCTCACTATCTCTGTCTCTCTCTCTCTTTCTGCACTGCTCTCTGAAGTTGTCTCTCTTTTATATGCTGTTCTCATAAGAGATGGACATATTCTATTATGGTTCATTCTGTCAAATCTTTCTCTGATTGTCTGCCTCTCAATCAGACTTCAATTTCAAACAGGCTTGTTTCCTTCTATGAATAAACTTGATCTTAATTGTTTGGGATTAAAGGTATATAATAAGGTTATTCCAGCCAGAGAGATTAAAGGCGTGTCATACCACCCAGATCACACATACATAGAAGTTCTTGGAAATGATCCCTTGACAGAGCACCCATGTTGCTGGGTCAAAATTCCTCTACAGTTAAGTACACATTAATTAATACTGATACATATTATTAGGGTGCAGTGTGATGTTCTCTCTTCATGCAAATATAAATCCATCATATTATGACAATTTATGTCTTCATCAGCTTATACAGTCATCAGTCTTTTGTGTTAGATCATGTTAAAATCATCTGGGTATTTTAAAATGCATAATTAATGATTGCCAATTCTGTGTTATATTGAATATTGGAAATTATTACTTTTATTCCGTTGCATCAAATCTGTTACAATGGAAATATTGAGTACATTTGTAGTATATAATATTTACAAAGTTAGAACTGCTTTGTATGTACATGAAATAATATTTGTGTTTAAAGTGATCTGTATGCTCCCATGTTACTATAGTGCGATTCCCAGTAGCTAAGAAACAACAACAACTATGACAACAACAACAACAACAAAATATTGAGTCTCCATCAGCAGATGAATAGATGAAGAAGATGTCAGACATGTGTAGATGGAATACTACTTGGTAATAAAATAATAAAACCCTCCATTTGTGAAAGACTAAGTCAAAGGCCATGGTATTAAATAGAATAATCTAGTGACAGAATATGAAATATAATATTCTTCCAAATATAGACTCTGGAAATGTTGATCACCTAAAAGAGCAGTGTTCAACCTGAGGGTCAGATATCAGATATTTAAATTACAATTCATAACAGTATTCAAATTACACTTATTGACTAGTAATGAAATAACTTTATAATTGGGGTCACCGCAACATGTGAAACTGTATTAAAGGGTCGCAGCAGAAGGAATGCTGAGAGCCACTGCCCTAGGAGGAAAGCCTGCAACACTGATAACTAGAACCTGAGAATGGCCCAGAAACAATATTGTATAATAAGTATTAAGTTATAATAAATAGAAAAAGTCCTTTTTACAATAACTACAAAAAACTAGAAAGAAATTTAAATAAAAAGGAAAAATATTCAATGACAATAAAATATTTGCAAAGCATTTGAGAAGGACATACTATGCTAAAAAAGAAATATCTGCCTGTGCCCTTGGATTAAAAAAAGTAATGTTGAAAATATCCATAGAAATAAATAGATTTCTTTCAATCCCTCTATAAATAGCAATATTTTTCAAAGACACAGGAATAGCCTATAGCTCTTATTGAAAAGAAAGATTCCAAACAGTCAAAACAGTAAAAGAAGCAGGAGGGATCAACACATTCTATTTTAAGAGATACTATGTAATTGTGTCACCAATACAGTCTTTTCACTTCTGGCATAAAAATCTGTCAAATATAACAATGTGTCAATATAAAAACATGGAAATAAATCTGAATAGTTACAGGCAAGGGGTTTTTGACAGAGGCAGCAAGCACACACATTGGAGGAGGTATGCTCACTTTTTTAAATGGTGCTGGTGAAACTGGATGTATTTATGAGGAAAAAAGAAACATGCAGCTTCTGCAAAAGCATTAGGAGTTTGCCAGGGAATTTGTTAGGTCCCACATCCCACAGTCTCAGTTTTCTCAGAGATATGAAGTTTAATACCTCTACTCTCTCTGTCCTCAACATCTGCCATGTGAAACTCACAATGCTAATCGAAGGACAGCCAATGAGTTATAACAAATCTTAAAACAGGTCCCGGATTGGTGGAAATGGATCATTTGTTAGGATGATGCATTCTGAGGTATTTGTCTGATAGTCATAAGAATATTAGGTCAGAAAGAGATGCTGATGGGAGATGGCGATTAAGGTGACAAGATAGCCTGTTATAATTTTGACTCTTGATCTGTAGCTTTCCAACTCTCACCCCTCAGTCTAATCAAACAATCTGCAGACATGGCAAAGCTGTGGCCTATGATTTTAGAAGTCTTCCATTCACTCTGGTTCTTAATACCACTCTAAGAAACACAGCTTCAAAAACTGTAAACTTGTTTTGTTTTACAAATTCTGTAGGGGAGAATGATATGCCAAAGAAAGAGAAAATATGTGGGATATGCTTAGCCATATACATAATATTGATGCTCTAGTCTTTGTTAAGTTTATGGTTATGTTATGTCCTAAGAGAAAAAACTTACCAGTCAGATTAAATATTGTCCTGCAATATGAATTATTTGAATAGTAATTACATGGCAGTTATGTGCAGCTCCAGAGCCTCATAGGATGTGAAATCATAAGAGGAAAGTATAAAAATAGAAGCCCCCATTCTGCTGCTGGAAGGCAAGTGGAGGTGTCCCCTCCTTGTCTTAAAGAGTTTATTTTGAAAGCTATGCAATCTGAGTGTTTTATCTGTCATTTTGAAATACATATAAATCTTCCTAAAAGCTAAGTAAGCTATTGTCAGTTTGATGACTCAATAACGGCTTTTCTTATGGACCTAGAAAGTTTCTTTGCAATGGAAACATCTAAACAAGTTAGAATAAGCCATTTTCTTCTAGTAGGGTAGAGAGACTAGACATGATTTGGAATATGATTTTGTGTGTGTGTGTGTGTGTGTGTGTGTTGGTATTAGGAAAATTGGATATAACACGCAAAATAATGAAATTAGATGAATATCTCTCATTCATCCAGCATAAAAATTTAAAATGGATCAAAGACATTAATAGGAAAATAAATAAATAAATAAATAAATAAATAAAGCCATCCAGTACCCTTGAACAAACAAACAAAAACATAATCAAAACCAACCAACCAACCAACCAACCAACCAACAAACCAAACTGTAATGGTTTGAATATGCTTGGCTTAGGGAATGGCAATATTAGGAGGTGTGGCCTTGTTGGAGGAAGTGTGCTACTGTCAGCCTGGACAATGAGACTCTCCTCCTAATCATGTGGGTGCCAATATTCTCCTAGTGGCCTTCAGAGAGCGATGTAGAACTCTCAGCTCTTCCTGCATCTGCCTGCCTGGATGCTGCCATACTCCTGCCTTGATGATAGTGGACTGAACCTCTCTGACTATAAGCCAGCGCCAATTAAATGTCTTTATAAGAGTTGCCATGGTCATGGTGTCTGCTCACAGCAGGAAAGCCCTAACTAATATATAACCAAACAATAAAGAGAGACAGCAGGCTTAAATTTATGCCCTATCCAAGAACTGGCTATATAGGACTCTGATTCACAGGAGATAACTAAAACAATTGAGAAATGTTTCTAAGTAAAATTTAAAGCTTCTTTAGAGTAGTTAAAGTAAACTGAAAAGTAAACAGAGACTATAGAGTGTAACCATTGGAGAAATAAACCTATGTATGTGTTTATAGGTTTGTTGGTTATGTAATTTAAAAGAAGGCCATGAAAGCTCCTATAATTAAGTGAAAAGGATAAGATAGTGACATATATGTGGCATAAAATAGAAGTGAGGCTATGGCAAGAAATAAGGAGACAAGTAGAAATGCAGCAGCATAGAAAGTACCAAGAAGAGCAGAAGGGGAAAACGCACCAAAACAAAGACTATAAGAAAATGACAGAATTAACCCTAAGATTACAAAGCTGATAAAGAAGGAATTGCATGTTATTTTACTTTCATCCTGTTGCTATGTAAAATACCCTGATAAAAAGCAAGTCAGGGAAGACATGGGTTCATTTGGCTTTCTATTTCAAATTATATCCTATCATTTTGGGAAAGTCAAGGCAGAAAATTTTATCACATCAAAAATAAAGAAAAGAGGGAAATAATGTGTCCTTCCTTGCTTGGTTACTTGATAATGTTTGTCTGGTATTTGTCTAGTATTCACCTTATCTAGATCAGGAACCACTTCCTACATCAACTAAAACAATCTCCTAGAGACATACCCACCACCAACTTAGTCTAGATAATTGTTCATTAATTGTCAAAGTAAGGAGGTAGGATTGGACTTTGAAGGGTTAAGAGGAGTGGAGTGAATATGATCAAAATAATTGTATAAAATTTTTAGAAAAAATAGTAACATTTAATTTGAATTTTAAAATACAATCTTTAGTGAAAACCGCAATCCTCAACCCCCAAATCACAGCTCCCATTTTAAAGGAAATAAGAGACAGTTTATTCTGATGTCATGTTGAGTCACAATGCCCCCAAAACCAAAGGAAAAAGGTAATTACATTCTCATGTTCTAATGTAAAAGCAGTTTCATAGTTTTACAGAACAGAAAAAGTCATATAATATGCATTCATAGGGACACTTGTCAGAGACTTTCTTAGGCTCGCTTTTCCTTTCTTGAAGGTAGCCAAAGGGGAAATATTGGTGGGGCAAAGACTTGATCCTGTGAGATATTTAGGGTTGCATTTTGATAATACAGCGTTTACATCTCTGAAGTCTAAGTTACTTGTAGCTTTAGCTGGCCAGCCTCTCTCTCTTCCCCTGAGGCCACACCTGCTGTCTCTAGCATTCAGCACCTGTAAGTTCCCTTTATATGACCTTTGGTTAATTGTTTTACAACCTCTTAAAATATATTCTAAGTTGTAACTGCTTACTGTCTATATCAGAATCAAACTGGTCACACTTGAAGACTGGTAGATTTCTCATTGTAGTTTTGATATCAGAGAGGACTTAATAGCAGACCTTATTATAAAGGGTTTAATAATAATTACTAGTATAATTTTAGGAATTCTTAAAGAATCATCATCAAGTATTAAGAAATAATCTGTGTATATTATATCACCTCAAGACAGTCTCAGTTTTTCTGCAGAAATCTGCTCAAAAAGGTGGGCTAATACCTAGTGATTGTTATATATATTTAATAATAACAAGAAAGGAATATTAATTGCAGGAATCGTTCCTCAAATGTAATTTTTTAAGCCATGCCTAGAAAAGTAAATCCATCATAGCTTTACAGTGCATGGTGGAACCATCGCAGGAAGATCACCTGCTAGATTTTTGCTACTCTTAAATGGCTCATGGTAGTACATAAAAGACATAGATATAGCAAGATACAGGGACATATTTGTATATGCTTAACATGTTATCTGATGACATTTCATAGGTTTTGGGTTAGTAGAATCTTGTGGACTGTTAAGATAATAGATAGCAAAAAGTTTCTATTTGTCAAAAGACATTAGTTACCATAATGAAGGGACTAAGGAGTATAGCCTTGTTCTATTCAGCTCAAGAGAAGGTGATCAGCCTGTAGACCTGAAACATTCCAATCTCTCCACAGTGCTGGATTGATGTTCAGCCAATAAATCTCTGCAGATACATCTTTCAGGGGTTTTCATACACATGCCACGTTATTATTTTTGTATTATTATTTAATGATCTACTACTGCCAACCTGGCTGTATAAGAAATTACAGTGACCTAACAAGTTGTAGTTTGCTAATACTAGGAGTACATTTGAAGTTGTTTAAATAAAGTAAATACAAAGCAAAATAAGCCTTTGCTCAAATATGATTATTTATAACTAATATTTAGCACAGCTTATATATTTTCTGAGTTTCTGCTCTTGTCCTCTATAATCTCTACTTCTTTGGTTATTTCCCCTTTTCCTGTTCTTTTTTCTTTCTTTTATAAATTAGTTTTCAAACAATTGACGTTATTGTGCCTTTCTGTTTTCCCCAAGTCCTCACAGATCCTCCTCACTACTCTACCCACCCAACTTTATGTTTGTTCTTTCTCTTTCAAAGCAAAAATACTCACAAAAGGCAAAACAAGAAAGCAAAAGATTACTAAGACAAAAATAAAATGCCAAATCAAAACAAAAGCTCTACAAAAGATTTCATGGAGTTTACTTTGCATTGGCCAACTATTCCTGGGCCCAGGGGATGCTCTTTAGTTGGGTAGATATACCCAGTGACACTCCATTGGAGAAAACTGAAATGCCCTTTTCTAGAGGGTACCAATTGCAGATTTCTGTTTTGGGATGGATCCATACATCCACATCTCTCACTTCTGGGATTCTATCTAGCTTGAACATGTACAGATCTTGTGTATGCTATAATAATCTCTGTGAGTTCATAGGAGCATCAATCCTATTGTGACTGGAAGGCATTGTTTCCTGAAAGTCATCTGTCACTGCAGGTTCTTACAATCTTTCTGCCTCCATTTCAGCATGCATGTCTGAAGACTGAACTGAGGGTTTGATGGCAGCATCCCATTAAGATTGCCTTAATGCTTCAAAGTCTCTTACACTCTTCACAATCTATAGTTGTGCATCTCTGTTTATTATTATCTACTGAAAGAGACAGTTTTGTGAGACCCCAAAGTGTTTCCCCCTGAAATGTAAAGCCCCTAAATGCTCCTCCAACCTGTTTCCCTGATCTCTAAGAATACTGCCAGTAAGAAGCTCTTTGTTCTCTAAAGCTAGCAAGAAGCCATTTGTTCTTCTACTTTAGGTGACCTAGCCAGGCGTGCCTGCCTGCCTGTGTCAAGGACTTGGAGAAGAGCCATAGCTCACTCCCTGTTGGGGTTCACTGCCCGCGGTGGACGGGGTTCCTGGAGGACTGGCCGGAAGCTGAAATGAGACTAAGGGAGTGGGGGAAGAAAGAAGATTTCCAAGGCTACCTGGTTGCTGCTCAGAACGACTGTTTAATGGTGAACAAGCATTGGGGGATAAAGGAAGGGAAGGCCTGCCCCCAGTCTTCTGCGCAGGCGTTCTGGAGTTTGGCAGTAACCCTGAAGTATCATGACTTCTCGCAGGTTCGTGCAGGTGGGCTGGTCGTAGGTGGGCTGGGCAGAGCCGCAGGTAAGATGGGCGGAGCCGGGGGAACTGGGAGACCCAGAAAAACAGACTGCAGGTGTCACTGGGCTGTCAAGCTTAATTAATAAGACAATGGATGCGGCTGGGGTGTGGCTTCTCAAGGCTCTGGTCATTGCACCAGCTATGCTGGTGGGGGAGGGGTACCACAACTCCCCACTCCTCATGTCTCCTCCCCCCAGAGAAGAGCTGAAGCCACTCCTCCCAACTCCTCCCAACTCTCCTCCCAACTCTTCCCAATTCCTCACTTTTTCCTTAAAAGCCCCCTACTGTTACCACTTGGGGTGGAACTCCCCAGCCCTTCCTGGTGAAAGGAGTTCCTCCTCAGCTGGCTGATAATAAACCCTCCTGAAGTTTGCATCAAGCAGTTTCTCTCGAGTTTGGGGGGGGGGGGCGCCAACTCATCCTGGGACAGGAGCGATCCTGTTTCCCAGGGTCTTACAGTTTCTCTGTTGTGGGTTGAACAAGGCTATGATCTATGGTTATAGCAGTATGGCAGTAAGAGTCGTGTTATTACTATGTTCTGTTAGCAGAATAATCCCTTAGGGTCCATGATGAAAGTTGTGCTGCTTGGATGGAAGGCTCTCCTGAGACTTAGAAACCCAGGGACCATACAGCTCTGAATGGAAGAGGTATCCTGATGGTAGGGCATCCTGAGACAAGGGCTCAGGAACCCTACAGCTTTGAGGATGTGCAGTTGTCTCTAGGGAAGGGTATCCTGAGGCATGGGAGCTCAGGAACCTTACCGCTCTGAGGTGAAACAGTGTCCCAAGGGAAGAGCATCCTGAGACCAGGGAGATCAAGAACCACATAGCTCTGAGAGGAAGCCTCCTCACCAGAGGTTTTAAAGCTCCAAGGGGAGGGTAGTCCTAGCTGAGCTGAGGAGCTCAGAAGCCTCAGCCTAACTCCTTTTTTTGCTTCTTCTCTTCTTCTCTTCATTGCCTTTTTTTTTTCTTTGCCTTTTCAAATGAAGGAGTCACAAGAGGCAGAAAATCTAGTGAAAGATACTTATTGGAGGGTCCAGGGTGTGAAAGGATGAATCTAAGGATGGCTGCCCTCTGTTCCTGGGTGTGGGCAGAAGGGAATTGGAAAAAGAGCAGAGCTTATGTACAATTTCTTAGGGGCTGGAGCTTTTCAGAACAGAGATTTCCAGCTTGGCGATTGGCAGGATTTAAGCCCTGAGGTTGGGGAGCTCAGGGACTGATGGAGTTTCCTATTCAGAGATTGGTAGGTTTTTATGGGAGGCTCAGGTACTGGTGGATTTTCCTATTTAGAGTCTGGTGGCTCTTTTTTTTTTTTTTCCCCACATCCTTTTCTCTGCATAAGGCCCATGGGTTAGGGTGGGAAGCTCTTCCTAGGTGAGGTACTATCTCTGAGGAGTTGCTGGGGAGATTGGAGAGGTTGCAGAGGAGGTGCTGCCACAACAGAGAGTTCCTGTGGGGCAGAAACTGGAGTAGTGTTTCACCAAGTCAATAGGCTGAGGCAGGAAGGAAAATGTCATAACCATGGACATATCCTATGACAGCTGCAGGCTGAGGGGAGTGTTGTAGTGGCACCATTTTGACAGAAGCTTCCAATTTCAACAGCTTAATCTGGGTATCTCACTGTGGCCAGAGGCTGAGGTAGAAAGGAGTTGTTGGCCACACTGTGACAGAAAGCTTTTCAGAGTGGCAATTAGGGACTATGTTGTTGTAGGTTGAGACAGAGTGTCAGAGACAGGAGGGGCGGGGGAAGCAGAGACAAAGACAGAGACAGAGACAGAATCATCAACCTTTCTTAGTAGAGGTGAACCTTCTGATTAGACGTCATCCTAACTTCTCTCTGTTTTATGATTTTGAAGTGGAGTAGAAAAAGTTAGATAACTGTACCCACATACCTACTTCTTTTGCAGTCACAGCTATCATTTAAGTAAATGAGTTCTTGAATCTTTTCAAAATAAGATTCCTTCTCTGATGGGACATTATCTTCATGGATTTGTATACATGGATTTTCATGTATAAAAAAGCTTCTTCCCAAGAAAAACTTTTGTATGTTTTACAGATTGACAGGTCCCTCTTTCTCTGCTATGAAAAACTCTATCTATCTATCTATCTATCTATCTATCTATCTATCTATCTATCTATCTATCTATTATCTATCTATCTATCTATCTATCTATCTATCTATCTATCTATCTATCTATCCATCCCCCCTCAGCTGTAACCAGTGTGATGAGATTGCAGCCTTTCTGCTTAAAATATCCTCCTCTACCCTGTTTCGTTACCTACAATCTTTCAGGGATGCTAGCCAGCCCTCTCTTTTAGCCTGGTAAATAAAGGACTCATTGTGTTTTCAATTGGTTTAATAAACATGGTGATCTGTAAATCTCCTACATATACTATTTCAACATAAGGAGGTGCTGTCTTTAGCAAAAGGACCATCAGGTTGTGGAAAAACAATAGCACTGGCAATACCATATGCATTCAATAGGTTCCATAGGATGCCATTGGCCAAAATTCAATTAGATTAACCTATTCTTGGGACTTGAATTTTTTTTGATGGTATAAGATATATAATTGGGTCATTATCTCTCCTGTTATTTAGGGACTCAATTTGGTGTCTGTTCATGTATGGACATATTTTATGAAGCTTTTACTGCAGTAGATCTTCATATGGTTTTTCAAAAATCTTTTATTAGTAGTAATTTCTCTCTGTAATATTTTTTTGCCTATCTCTTTCTTCTCCCTCTGTATATACCCCCAAATTCCAGTTTACCCGTTATCTTTTCTCCTTTTTTGAGGAAATCCTCTCCTGTTGTGGGTTGCCCTGGGGCTGTTTGTATGCTGATGTAAATTCTGCTTCATCAAGAGGGGCTGCCCAGTAGAGGAGTGGATCACATACTCAAGTGATTTCATGTGAACCTTCTTACCATTCTAATTGGTCAAATAAAGGCTAGAGCCTGTGGTTGGGCAGTGGAAGAGAAAGGATGGGCTGGAGGTTTTAGAGAGTAGAGAAAGGGAAGGGGAAGGATGGAGGGAGAAGAGGTGGAAAGAAGATGGAACAGAACCTCATGGCTTAGAGAAGCTGCAAGTAGCAAGGGATCTCATAGCTGGGGAATAGATTAGTATAGAGGTACTTCTACCCAATCTAGGCACACAGCTTATAAATATAATAACTGGGTTATGCATTTTTACATGGGCTTATTGGTGTTGGAGATTTACTCCAACACACTCCTCCCTATTAGTCCCTTACCAGGCTCGTAACCTCTGCCTATAGTACTTATCTTTTGGGGACTGGTTTACTTTACACATGATCATTTTTCTTTAGATTTACTTCTTTCTTTGAAAATTTCATTTTTCTTAGCAGATGAACAGTATTCAATTGTGTAAAAGTACACATTTTTATTATCTCTTCATCAGTAGATAGACATCTGCACTAATTCCCATTTCTGGTCGTTATATATAGAACAGCACTGAGCATGAATGAGCTAGTGTCTGTAGGAAGATGCTCAGTGTGTTGGGTATACGTTCAAGAACAGTATAGCTGAATCTTGAGATAGATCTATTCCATCTTCTTAACAAACCTCCACACCAATTTTGAGTGCACAAGGTTGCACACGTTTCAGCAGTGAATAAGTGTTTTCCCTTCCTGGCATCCTCATCAGAATGTGCTGTCATTTGTTTTATTGATCTTGACCTTTCTGACTGGGGTAGGATGGATCCTCAAAGTAGCTTTAACATGCTTGTAGGCCCTTGTGACTAAGGATGTTGGACATTTTGTTTAATTGTGTTTTGTAGCCATTTCTGTTTCATTTTTGGAGAACTCACTACATAGTTCTATACTTCATTTTAAATTAGGAGTTACTTATTTCTGTTTTTTGTTTTGCTTTGTTTTTGTCGGTTTTCTTTTGATGTATACATCTTTAACTAGTTATTTATATATTTCAGTTAACAAATATCTATCAGATGTGTAATTTGTAAACACCTTATACCATTCTGTAGGCTGCTGTCTTGTCTGAATGATAGTATAGTTGATTGTATAGAAAATTTCAGCTTAAAGGGGTCTTATTAATCACTGGAATTAGTGCTTACATTATTGATGACCTGTTCATAATGTACATTCTGTATCAGTAATTTCAAGCATATGCCCTACTTCCTATGTTATCAGATATTGATCAAGTTCTTTAATCCATAAGATGTTGAAGTTTGTGCAGGGTAATAAATATTGATGTAGTTTCATTCTAGATACAACAATCAAGTTTGAGCAGAACTATTTGCTGTCTTTTCTCCAGGGGGTATTTTCAGTTTCTTTATTTTCTGTTTTTAAAATATTGTTTAGAGGTATGTTGACAAAACAGACCCAGAAGGTAAGTTAATATAACTAATTACACAAACAATAATATATTTATGGGACGAAAATAATAACGATATCGAGATATTATGTTAAACTTGAGAAGTAAACAAATCAAAACAAAAAACTACCATTACTCCTAATCCAGGTCCCGGAACACATACGATTCTTTCAAGAGACAATATCGGTATCAAGAATTCTTAGTCTAGCAAGTGTCTGTGTTGTTGTTTATCATGCTTGTTTTTCTTTGTATTGTTTTGTTTTAATGCCATTTTCAGATGTGGTCTATTTTAATGACTTTTATCATTTCTGAAAACAAATACCTGATATACATTAACTTTATGGAGTCTAGCCAGATTAAATTTGGCTCATAGTTGGAGGGTATTTTCTCCCCTTGCAGGAAAGACATGAAAACGGTAATATTCCACTCTCGTAGCAGAACCTTGCTCACATCTGGATCATGAGCAATAAGAAACAGAGGACAAAAGAAACCCTCAAACAGTAAATCTCAAGGCTGACTTCACAGTCTCACTTATTCCAAAGTAAAGGCTTTGGAATACCTCCCAAATGAACCCCTGTTTCCAAACACAATGCCATTAGCTCAGAATCATGAATTTCTACACATGAGCCAATGAATCTGAGTTTACATCCAAACCATAGCAAGCATCTTCCCAGAATTCTATTAAACTACAGTATAGCAAAAACATATTTGAAATCACTTAAATATAATATTATCACATAAGAACTATAATTTCAAGGTTTAACAATTTTAGCAAGCCAGAAAAATTTCAACTCTCCCTTTTTATCTTAGTTTAAAAGTAGGAAGACATCTTTGGAAGTATTCCCATTTAAAGTTGCCACATTTGAAGCATCCTTTCCATCTGTGGTAAAGTTTCATTCCTACTGCATATTTAAGGTGCTGATATGAATATTTTCCTAGTAATTATTTTGCAAGGTGAAAATTTTTGTCTCAGAAACTGAAAAATTGTTCTTTAAATCTACTTTTAAAATTATGATGACAATGTTGATGTTATTAACAATTCTTTAGTGTGAACTTTGCAAAACAAGAAAGCTAATTTTCTTTGTGTAAATCTAAAATTAACTCATGACAAGAATATTCTGAGAGTTCACAGTGTATAACATAATTTAGAGGAAAATATGTAAAGCTCTCCTTGACTTCTTATGGTAATTAGTGCTTTTTTAATGCTAGCATATGATGTTCAAATGACAATGTCATAAGAAATCCTTTTGTTTTTTTTTTTTGCCAATGTGACTTTGGATGTTGTCACTTCTATGCATGTGTACATGTGTGTGATATGATATATATATATATATATATATATATATATATATATATATATCTCACATATCCATATATAAATGAAGATAGAGAGTATTGGCCTTGAGAATACAGTAACTCAATACACGCTAGCTTGAATTTGACCATTTTAGCTTTGGAAGCTCATATTAAAGATGCAATATTGTAGCCTATTCCTTGTATTACAGGGATCACTGATG
>LR751954.1:0-66687 GCA_902729485.2 Mus minutoides | reverse complement strand
ATACCCAGAAAGGAGTTATAGAGACAAACTTTGGAGCTGAGACAGAAGGAAGGACCATTCAGAGACTGCCCCACCCAGGGATCCATCCCATAATCAGCCACTAAACCCAGACACTATTGCATATGCCAGCAAGGTTTTGCTGACAGGACCCTGATATAGCTGACTCTTGTGAGGCTATGCCAGTGCCTGGCAAATACAGGAGTGGATGATCACAGTCATCTATTGGATGAAACACAGGTTCCCCAATGGAGGAGCTAGAGAAAGTACCAAGGAGCTGAAGGGGTCTGCAATCCTATAGGAGGAACAACAATATGAACTAATCAGTGCCTCCAGACTTCATGTCTCTAGTTGCATATGTAGAAGAAGATGGCCTATTTGGCCATCATTGGGAAGAGAGGCCCCTTGGTCTTGAGAAGATTATATACCCCAGTACAGGGGAATGCCATGGCCAGGAGGCAGGAGTGTGTGGGTTGTTGAGCAGGGCGGGGGGGGGGGGGAGAGTATAGGGGATTTTCCAGATAGCATTTGAAATATAAATGAATAAAATATCTAATAAAAGAAAAAGAATCAATTACAATAAAAAAAGAAACTACTAGAAAACAGTCTGTGATTGAAATAATAGCTGCTACTCACTTGGCATGAGTAACAGAATGCAACATTTTGTGATGGGCACAATAACTTACTTCTCACATTTTTTTTTTTATATAAAAGCATTGTGTCATCGTGTTTGGCTTCATTGAAACATGCTTTCAGGGTGATAGTCAGTCAAAAGGATAAGTGGACAAATGCATGGTGTTTGTGTGTGTGTGTGTGTGTGTGTGTGTGTGTGTGTGTGTGTGTGTGTGTGTGTATTTGTGCATGTATGTGTACATTCTCATGCATATGTGTGTATGTGACTAGTGTAAGTATACACACATACACATCTCCATTAGAATAAGTGTCAAGATAAAAGTAGGCCAAGTGGATGTCTCTAATTCTAATGTACAACTCTACTGATAATTCTAAGTCATTTTACATTTTTTTTCTTCTCTTTTCATAGCAGGATTTTTCTGTGTAACCCTGTCTGCCATGGAACTCAATCTGTAGGCCATACTGGTCTGTCTGTTTCTCCTGGGTGATGCCATTACAGGTGGGTGGTACCATTTCTTCACCCATATTTTCTTTATCTATAAATTCTCTCATCAGTATAAGAAGCCTAGATCCTACTTTTCATATGTTTCTTACTCTTTCAGTTTTAGTATATACATATAGAAACAACAAATTTTCTCACTTAGAGTAGTATGAATAATAACTGGGGTGTTGAAGTCTTCCACTATTATTGTGTGAGGTATAATGTGTGCTTTGAGCTTTACTAAAGTCTCTTTAATGAATGTGGCTGCTCTTGCATTTGGAGCATAGATATTCAGACTTGAGAGTTCATCTTGGTTGATTTTACTTTTGATGAGTATGCAGTGCACCTCCTTGTCTTTTTTTGATAAGTTTGGATTGAAAGTCAATTTTATTCGATATTAGAATGGCTACTCCAGCTTGTTTCTTCAGACTATTTGTTTGGAAAATTGTTTTTCAGCCTTTAACTCTGAGGTAGTGTCTGTTTTTTTCCCTAAGGTGGGTTTCCTGTAAGCAGCAAAATGTTGGGTCCTGTTTGTGTAGCCAGTCTATTAGTCTATGTCTTTTTATTGGGGAATTGAGTCCATTGATGTGAAGAGAAATTAAAGAAAAGTAATTGTTGCTTCCTGCTATTTTTGTTGTTAAAGTTGGGATTCTGTTCTAGTGGCTGTCTTCTTTTAGATTTGTTGAAGGATTACTTTCTTGCTTTTTCTAGGGTGTAGTTTCCGTCCTTGTGTTGGTGTTTTCCCCTTATTGTCCTTTGAAGGGCTGGATTCATGGAAAGGTATTGTGTGAATTTGGTTTTGTCATGGAATACTTTGGTTTCTCCATCTATGGTAATTGAGAGTTTACCTGGGTATAGCAGCCTGGGCTGGCATTTGTGTTCTCTTAGAGTCTGTATAACATCTGTCCAGGATCTTCTGGCTTTCATAGTCTCTGGTGAGAAGTCTGGTATAATTCTATTTGGCCTTCTTTTATATGTTACTTGACCTTTTTCCCTTGCTGCTTTTAATATTCTGTCTTTATTTAGTGCATTTGTTGTTCTGATTATTATGTGTCAGGAGGAATTTCTTTTCTGGTCCAGTCTATTTGGAGTTCTATAGGCTTCTTTTATGTTCATGGGTATCTCTCTCTTTAGGTTTGGGAAGTTTACTTCTATAATTTTGTTGAAGAAATTTGCTGGCCTTTTAAGTTGAAAAATCTTCATTCTCATTTACCCCTATTATCTGTAGGTTTGGTCTTCTCATTGTGTCTTCAGTTTCCTGGATGTTTTGAGTTAGAATCTTTTTGCATTTTGCATTTTCTTTGATTGTTGTGCCCATGTTCTCTATGGAATCTTCTGCAACTGAGTATCTCTCTTCGATCTCTTGTATTCTGTTGCTGATGCTCACATCTATGGTTACTGATTTCTTTCCTAGGGTTTCTATCTCTAGAGTTGTCTCCCTTTGGGTTTTCTTTATTGTTTCTACTTCCCTTTTTAGGTCTTTGATAGTTTTGTTTAATTACATCACCTGTTTGTTTGTGTTTTCCTGTAGTTCTTTAAGGGATTTTTGTATTTCCTCTTTAAGGACTTCTACTTGTTTAGCAGTGTTTTCCTGAGATTCTTTAATGACTTCTACCTCTTTAGCTGCATTCTCCTGCATTTCTTTAAGTGAGTTATTAAAGTCCTTCTTAAGGTCCTCTACCAGTATCATGAAATATGATTTTGAATGTGAATCTTGCTTTGCGGGTGTGTTGGGGTATCCAGGACTGGCTGATGTGGGAGTGCTGGGTTCTGATGATGGGCGGTCTTGGTTTTTGTTGGTAAGATTCTTAGATTTGCCTTTCGCCATTTGGTAATCTCTGGTGTTGGTTGTTATAATTGTCTCTGAGTGGAGCCTGTTCATCCTGTGATTCTGTTAGCCTCTGTCAGCTGACCTGCGAGTCTAGCTCTCTTCTGAGACTCAGTGGTCAGAGTACTCTCTTCAGACAAGCTCTCCTCTTGCAGGGAAGGTGCACAGAAGTCTGGTGTTCAGACTTGCCACCTGGTTGAAGATGAAGGCTGAAACAGGGTCTGTCCCAGAAGATGGGTTGCCCCTCCACAGTCTTCGTGCTTACCTGCACAGACTGCTCTGGGGGTTACGGCCCTTCTGAGGTGCCACCTCTCTTCTGGCAGGGAAGGGGAAGGTGCCTGGATGTCTTCAGCCTGAAACAGGGGTCTGTCCCAGTAGCTGTGTTGCTTCTGCAGTCTGCTCATATACCCTCAGCAGTCTGCAAGCTGATCTGTGCAGAGTGGTTTCAGAGGGACCCATGAGACAAGATGGCTCCCTTACCTGCTCTGGGGGGTCACAGCCCTACCAGGTGGCCACCTCTCCTCTGGCAGGGAAGGTGCCAGGATTTCTGCAGCCAGAAACGGGGGTCTGTCCCAGAGTCTGTGTGGCTTCTGCCTGTCTCAGAAGCTGTGTTGCTTCTGCAGTCCGCTGCTCACCCTCCACAGTCTGCAAGCTGATCTGAGCAGACACATAATCTTATTTTTAAAGTAAAAAGCAAACTTAAGTGTTCATTTGAATGGGCAAATAGGTTGTCTGAGGATATCATGTTAATTGAAGAATTTAACTAAAATCATTCTAGGAGTTTTCTTGATCAGCATAATGAATTGAAACACCTTAAACATTAATAGGTAACACTTATACATTAGTTACATGGCCCACAGATAATTTTAGAATTTTAAATAATTTTTATGCATACATTAAGTAAACAGTATTATGTCTAATTTAAAGAAATTTTCTCTCATAATTGAAACTTTACATTTTGTGATCCTAGTAAAATCACAAACTTAAATTGAAAATTATTCGTTACTTATTGCAATTCTAGTGCTTAGCTGAGTTATGATTTTATTATTGTCTTTACTCTGGCAGTGCAGAATCAAGTGTAGTTTGGTATTCTATTCACATTAAGGAAAACATTGGAAGCATATATTTCCCAGCATATACTATTGACAATCTATATCTCTGACACTGAACCTTTAAAATTTTCCCTTTCCTCCCTCCAAACCATCCCTTATACTCCTCCCAGTCTCCTTCAAGTTCATGGCCACTTTTCATTACTTATTACTATATGTATGTAAATATACATTATATTAATAAATATTTCATGCTCAATCCATGTAATGTTAGCTGTGTATATGTTTCCAATGCTGACCACTTGGCACTGGAGAACTGTTTGGTTGGCTTTTCCCTAAGGAAATCCACCTTTCCCACTTTCATCCTTGCTTACTTGAGCTTTAGTGTATGGAAATAAGCAAATGGGCAATTAGCAGAAACATAATTTGACCCACTCACCTGAGTTTTCCAAACTACTTTTTCCTAAGTTTGAAAAGAGGAGGGATTGCCTGAAAGTATACCTCTTATGTTGAAAAAAAAAATGCCTTCACAATAAGTCTGAATTCCTGTAATCTCCTTCAGTCCTCAAAGCATTATAAATCATAATGTCAATGAAACCAGAGGCTTCTTTATTCTCTCAACACAAATAATAATGCATTCTGGAAGAATGGGCAAGGAGATATTTGTGTGACTATTTAAGTCTTTTGATTTAGAGCAGTCAATGAGCTCATAAAATCACAAAAGACAACTGAAGGTAAACAGCATGAAACAGATATGATAATTTAGCACTGAGTTCTTTTCTAAATGCTTGGAAGATATACACAGTTTATGAGCTAATAATAAACTCTGCCTTTCTAAATGAAATGGCTTTGAAAAGAAAATAAGCACAATTTCATGGTGACTGAATAAAGAACTAAGCTTAAAACCTTGGTTTTTCTTTTGAATGCATAAATATGCATAATTATTGAAGATATCAACTACACCTTTATAATCCTTTCAATGCAGTAGAGACTTTGTAACAAATAGAATATGGACTCATACCAGTGGAGGTTAGTTTCATAGTCCATTCTTGTCTCTGTTTATTTTTACAATAAAATGTTGTATATTATATGTTAGGATAGAATAAGACTAATGAAGGCCAGATAATTTACTGTGTTTGAATCTTTTAAAGCTTTTTCATTTATTTATATATACTCATTTTACGTCCCAACCACTATCTCCTTCCATCCTCTCCTCTCAGTTCTACCCTTCTACACCCTTATTGCATCCTCCCCACCTCTTCTCCTCAGAGAATGGGAGCCTCATCCCCCAAAACTAAACCTGGCACGTGAAGTCAAGTTAGAACCTTCTTTCACTGAGGCCAGACAAGGCATCCCAACTAGGGGAAAAGGGTCCAAAAGCAGGCAATGGAGTCTGAGTCGAGACAGCCCCTCCTCCAATTGTTAGGGGACACAGATGAAGACTAAGTTGCATATCTGATATGGTATGTGTCCATGCTTGCACTTTGGTTTGTGGTTCATCCTCTGTGGTTCCCCCATGGGTCCATGTTAGTTGACTCTGTAGACAACTCCTGACATTATTAATGAAACTCTGCCATGCTTACTGACAGGAGCCTAGCATAACTATTGTCTGAGTGGTTTCATTCACCAGGGGATGGAAACCAATGCAGAGACCCACAAGCAAACATTAGGTAGACTCAGGGAGTCTTGTGGGAAGACCTAGGGAAAGGATTGAGGGAGTCAGAGGGGTCTTAAAGCTTTCAGTTTAGTGGCTCTTTACCATTATTAAGTAGATTATAGTCTCAGGTAGTGTGCTTGTGTTGAAACCAGAAACTTTCAGAATAAGACCAAAAAGGAACATATTTAAAGAGTAACATTTATAATATTATCATAACTTTACATGATTAAGTTTATAACATTCAAAATGTAACAGAAAGCCCTAAGGAAACCTACTTACAATTAAAATGAGTTTCAGATAGTCGAGGACAAAATGTTAAAGTTAAAACTTTATACCATAGAAAACCAAGCACAGAGAAATGTTGGAACCTATAACACTGTACTCTGACAAAATGAGGCATTATAAACATGTAGTTTGCTATATAGCATGCAAAAATGAATAGCCCCCTTTCTTTTTTTAACAACATTATCTATAAGATATCCAAATAGTAGAATGATATTGATGAAGAATGTAGTTATTGTATTCCTTTATGTGTGATCCATATATCACATGTGAGATTTAGAAAAATGTCATGCATGCTCATCCACTGTCTTCTTGTGACTAAAAGATGGAGGAAAGAAAATCAGTGGTTCCCTGGCAGAAAGGTTTTCTCTCAAACAAAGCAAAATAGAAATGAAATGTGTGAAGAAAAATACAAGGAAACAGTAAGTCAAGAATATGGAATCAAGGGGCTTTGGAGATGGCTCTGCAATCACGAGCAAATACATCTATTGCAAAGGACCTGAGTTTGGTTCCCAGCAAGTATATCAGGTGGCTCACAAGCTCATGTAACTCACTTGCAGAAGATTCCACACAATTTTCTAGCTTCCTTGAGCACCTGCACTTGCATGCACATACCCACATACGCACACAGAATTAATGATAAAACGCATCTAAGAAAATCAATATAGAATGATTCCTTTTTACCTCTTTATGTATTTCTTCAGAGGAATGAGTTCTAAGAACATGATAGCCAATTGAATGATATTCACAGATTACAAATGGTAGAGGCAGGTGTCTGTGAATACTCTGGTTCTTCTCTTTAGAGGTGAATAGCACTGATTCTTATTGAAAACACTCATGCTGTCATAGGAAAAATGTGGTAAATTCAGGGTGAAACTGCTGACTCTAAGACCTCTAGGACGACTCTGACCTGATCTGTCAGTCATTCATTCTCTGTGAGCATCATTTTCCTAACAATAAATCAAAGCCAGATGTGTCTGATGTCTGACTCCTTTCATCACTCTCAAGATAAACCAGAAAAAGTAATTTAAACTTGCTAAATGTTTTTTTAACAAAGTATATGGAATTTATAAAATTTGTATATTTCTTAATAAAATTGGAAAAAATGAGGACTTTTTGCAAAAACTAACAAATATTACAAATCTTAAATCCTTTTAATGCTGTTGAGAGAAATTATGCTAGAAAGAGTAGTAACACCATATATCTTATGTCAGTATTTATCACTTAAACTTTTGGCTCCATTGCCTAAGTTCTTCACTAAGATACCGAGGGAGCTATGAATAGAGATAAACATGTGACTGGGAAAGGACAATATGAACATCACAGCCTTGAGCAAGGGCGTGCCCTCCTGAGAATAGAATTATTTAAGCGTACTTAGAAATTTACCTATCACATTCTGCAAAGTAGGAAAACTTACTTGTTACCTGTACTCACTGAATTACAAATGTGCAAATTACTGATATAGTGATTAGTAATTGAGCATATTTATTTATACAGGATTTTTTTACCTCTTAGAAATGAGCATCTATATTCAACAAACATAAAGATAAATATCCATGTGTTCTGGCTGATGAGGAAACTCTTAGACGATTACAACAATTATCAGAGCCTTGGTCAGACCGGTGCAAGTGTTTAAGATACTCTAGGGCATCATATTGTGCTAAGGTTGGAAAGTAAAGTATTCCACTTGTAGAATTTTCAGCAATATTCTCATTGTACTAGTTTTGCATAGTTTCTTTCTAAACTCATGGAGTTTTAAGCAATATTCTAACTTTACCAGATTTGTATATTTCCTTTTTAACCTAAGAGCATAATGTTTGGTATGTGTATAGATCAGTGTGTTTGGGCATGTTTGTGCACGTGTGTGTGTGTGTGTGTGGGGGGGTGTGCATGTGGTGTCTGTGGGGCAGTATATATGCATCTGGAAGCCAGAAAACAAACTCAAACACCACTTATCCTTCCTTTTCCCCTTTGAATTCAAATCTCTCACTGGCTTGAAATTATACAAGTACCCTAAGCTTAAATTGAGCTCTGTCTATCAGAACCTCCCTAGCACTGTGATTACTAATTGTACCATCAAGCCTGGCATTATCTTATTATTATTATTATTTTAGATATTTTCTTCATTTACATTTCAAATGCTATCTCCTTTCTTAGTTTCCTCTCCAAATGTCCCCTATACACTCCTCCTGCCCTGTTCAACAACCCCCTACTCCCAATTCCTGGCCCTGGCATTCCCCTGTACTGGGGCATATAATCTTCGCAAGACCAAGAGCCTCTCCTCCCAGTGATGGCCAACTAGGCCATCTTCTGCTACATATGGAACTAGAGACAGAGCTCTGGGGGGTACTGGTTAGTTCATATTGTTGTTCCTCCTATAGGGTTACAGACCCTTTTAGCTCCTTGGGTAGTTTCTCTAGCTCCTTCTTTGGGGACCCTGTGCTCCATGCAATAGATGACTGTGAGCATCCACTTCTGTATTTTATGTTTTGTCTTGGGATCTGTCTTAATCAGGGTTTCTATTCCTGCACAAACATCATTACCAAGAAGTAAGTTGGGGAGGAAAGGGTTTATTCAGCTTACACTTTCATACTGCTGTTCATCACCAAGGAAGTCAGGACTGGAACTCAAGCAGGTCAGGAATCAGGAGCTGATGCAGAGGTCATGGAGGGATGTTCTTTACTGGCTTGTGTCCTCTGGCTTGCTCACCTTGCTTTCTTATAGAACCCAAGACTACCATCCCAGAGATGGTCCCACCCACAGGGGCCCTCCCCCTTGATCACTAATTGAGAAAATTATGGCTCAATCCCATGAAGGCACTTCCCCAATTGAAGCGTATAATGATGGTTTTTAATGTGCCTCACATTTAAGAGTATACCTTGAGAGTATGTGAATGTTGAGTTCTTCATGCTAAATAAATGCATTGTTGCCGTAAATGTCCAACTCAAAATAAACTTGGGCAATAAAAACACAACTCAATATGAATACATGCTATGCCTAGACTGGGCAGATCTACCACTACACTACCATCTTCCCCATATAAGAGACCCCTTAGAACTTGCGATTTCTCTAGATCAGGTGCTTCTGCTCTACTTTCCTTTCCTCCTCGTCCTCTTCCTCCTCCTCCGTTGTCTTCTCTCTCTCCCAAAACCTTCAGCTCCACCTTCCCTTCTTTCTCTGCCCAATCACTGGCTCTAGCCTTTATTTTATACATTAAAGTGGGAAGAAGGTACATGAAATCACCTGATTGCTGACTCCTTGTACTCAGACCCTCACAGGAGAACAGAATTAACATCAAATATAATTAGCCCCAGGGATATCCACAACAACTCATCTTCAAAACTAAGTAAGAAAAATACTATTTTTTTGTAAAGCAAGGTATGAAGAAAAAATAAGAAAACAAGCAAAGCACCAACTTCAAACAACAGTGAACTTCTACACCATCTTAGGTACTTGGCCATGGAGAGCAAGTCTTCCCATACTGTTAGCAACTGTCTCTACCACAGAGAGCTGATATGAGGATTAAATGAACCCATCTTTAAAATTCCAAGTAGTTCTTCGGAAGAAATGCCATTAATGATGAAAAGAAAAGGGTGAGGGATTAGGAAAAACATTAGGAGACAAAATTATGTTTACAAATACCCTCTTTTCCTTTTCATTTATATGAAATCACACTATCCCATCTTCTTATGTTCAAGAGAATGTCAACACAAACTCTACTTCTTCAGGATACAAACCATCTCTTCTGAGCAGTACTATTCAGTTCCGGGACTCTTTCCCTTACTTTTCAAGGCAGTTTGAGTCTAGAATTTCCAGACAATTTGTATTTAATTACCAGGGATTTGTCTTTAAAATTATGTTTCATAAATATACCAGTTAGGATTTTTTTTACAGAAGAATACACATATTTTTATTTTTACAGATATTATTTGGGGTCTTGCTTTGATTGCACACAACCAGCAAATTGAACCTGGCTTGTTTAAAAGAAATACTTCATTATTGAGTATGTTCAAGTGATGAACATTTACTTTTTATTGATGGGAAATTTTATTCCAATAGCAGCCTTATGGAGGCATGGTTATTCACATTTGGAGAAATTCATGGGAATTCATTGTTGTATCATTTTTTCTATATATTTCCCAAATAAAAGACGTGGCTCATAATGATTGTAATACTTAATCATTGCAAGGAAGACAGAACTGTAATTAATTAATCATTTAATTACTTTTCTGTTGCAGCTGGATTTTATCCATTTCATTTATATGCATAACTTGTTTAATAGCTTTTGCTGAATGGGTTGTTTGAACTAATTGACTAGAGAATCAAATAATCAAACCAACATTGCACAGGAACTTGAAGTAAATATCTCATCTTATGTAATTTAACTGGTAATCAGCCTGCTTTATGGAAGTCCTAACTAATTCCTATTGACCTCATCACCCTATTCTGTTTTGAGGTCATTTTATTCAGCTGTAAGTTTACCCTAGCCAGTGAGATCATTGAGTATGTCAGAAGCACATGTATCTTCTTCCTGTAACCTATTTATTTCAAACTCTTACCTGACTGTAATATTGTTGTTGTGGACATTGGTAAGTCATTGCCTCTATTTTTCATATTTATTTTATTACAAAAATTTTGCCTTTAAAATGTTTTTTTCTGCCTTTTTATTTTGTAACAACCATAGAAGCACACACAGTTGTAGGAAGTAATCCACAAAGGTATTATAAACCTTTGACAAGTATGTTCCTGCCCACCAATATAACATATCTACAACAGAACAACATCACAGCTAGATCTTCAATAGTGAGTAAATTAATTTATATTATTTATATTTTGCTTTTTCAAGTGCACTCATGCATGAGGCAACAAGTGTTATATTTAGTTGTAGACCATTTTGTCACATTTGAATCCTCATGTGACCATTATTAAGTCCAAGAAACAGAACTTGTCTAGGTCTGCTACCAAGATGTTGCACAAAAGCATCTTAAAAGTATCTTACTGCCATTTTCCTCTCAGTTATTTTTCCTACTGTTGCAATTTTGAACTAGAGAAAATATTTTAAACACACAGTGCTGAAACAATTGGACAGTCTCTTTACATTCTGTTTTAAGGGGAAATCTAAATTTGATTTCACATGGAGCTGAGTTTGTAAGTCCCTTCTTTTTGCTGATGTCTTACTCTCTACCATTTTGGTTATTTGTAATTTACAATGATATAAAAATATTAGATGGAAATTTCAAAGAAATAATAAGAAATCTGTGAGTTTTAAATACAAGAATGTGCTGTGCCTTATGAAGACACTAAAGAGTATTCTTCCTCCTCTCACTCAGGAAAAGAATACAGGAGTCTATATTCCTCCATATGATGCTTGCCCAACAATCATTTAGTCTATATGTGAAATATCACTGCAACTGTTCCAGACTTTGCAGTGAATGTATTTGAATAACATTCATTACCCACTAAGTCTGTAGAAAAAGAATACTGACCCTGACAACTTGGACATCCCATAAAACAGTTACAACATGCTCTTGTTAAGAGAATATATATATTTTAAAATCATTATTGTGTGAGGAAAGAAAAAAACTAATATATGGAAGCTGTCACAACATATGGAAAGAATATACTTTCTACCCATAAGATGATAAAGGAGAAGAAAATCCTTGGGTTTTTAGTTGTACTTTAAATTATAAAATGGTGCACCATAGTATGTGATAAGCACAGAGTATCTTCTCAAAGCCAAAATAGGCATCAACTAAAGTTAAAAACAGCTCTCATAGATAAGGGATGACTGTTGTATTTCCCATATCCTAGATTGATTGTGAATATGAACATTGAATCTAAAGTTACTAAGCCTCTAGAAGGAAATGTAAGAATTCATTTTTAGTTTAAAATTTATTAAATAATTATAAAACACATAGATTTAAAACGGATGAATTTATATGACCCTAAAATGTTATATCATAGATTAATGAGACAGAACAATGTTAAGTAGCAAACTCCTCTGAACCTCATAAAGATAAGACATTTCTCTTTCTTTCTTTTTTATTGGATTTTTAAAAATTTGCATTTCAAATGTTATCCCCTTTCCCAGTTCCCTCCTTCCTGGAAACATTCTATAGCGTCCTTCCTCCCCCTGGTTCTATGAGGGTGTTCCTCCACCCACCAACCCACTCCCACCTTTCTGCTCCCGATTCTCCTATACTGGGACATCTATCTAGCCTACATAGGACCAAGGACCTCTCTTTCCATTGATGCATGACAAGGCCGTCCTCTGCTACATATGCAGCTGGAGCCATGTGTACTCCTTTGTTGATGACTTAGTCCCTGAGAGTTCTAGGGGGGTTGTCTGGTTGGTTAATATTGTTGTTCTTCCTGTGGGGTTCATTGCAAACCCATGGGATAGTCTCTGGGTGGCCTTTAATTTAGTCTCTGCTTGACACATTATCTCCATATTTACTCCTGTGAGTATTTTGTTTTCCTTCTAAGAAGGACTGAAGCACCAACATTTTGGTCTTCCTTCTTATTGAGCTTCATGTGGTCTGTGAAATGTATCCTGGTTATTTGGAGCTTTTGGGCTAGTATCCATGATCAGAAATTTCTAAAGAGGCTTATAAATACTCAGAGAGTAAACAATGCTAGTAACTCCAGAGGTCCCTTAAATGGATCATATTCACAATGTCCATCATTTCTCATAGATATATAAACAAATGAAGAAATTTAGATCCTAGAAGACCTAACTGAAGGGATACGTTAATCTGTCTAGCCAACTGCATGTTGTACAGTGACTTCTAGGTTCACAAGCCATCACCTTTGCTCATGTAGGCTTTTATCAACACAACTACTTTTGTAAAAGTAACCTAAAAATAATCCTAATAAACACATTGTCTCAAGAAATTGGGTTTTGGTGGTATCATTACTTTGGTATATCATTGATTTTCTCTCTGGGGTAAAAATGTTTCTGTCATATCCACTAAGAAAAAAATGTCATACTAGAAATGGAAATTTTTAGAGAAAAAGAACACATATTACAAACAACTGATTTTCTAAATGTCACACATTATATAAAGGAAAAGATTTCCAAAAATGATACTAAAAAATAGATTAGTTATGTAAAATATAATCCCTGAAAATGAATATTATGAAAAGAGGAGGCCAATTCTGTGGTACCAAAGGACAGGTTTGTTGGACACAATGCTAAAATCTGAGGGAGCAAAACAAAAAATAGATAATGTATACAATGTCATGTAGATGGCACAAGAAACAATTAGCTGAGGGAAAAGACAACAAATGGGATAATGAAAACTTTATGTAAAGAGTTAGATATGCATAATATAAGAAACTCAAAAAATCGGTGGTGATAAATAAATACATATAAAACATGATTTGAAAATGAACAAAAAACATAAATAGACTTTTCCTAGAAAAGTCATCAACATAAGTCATTATTAGGGAAATTCATCGCAAAATCACAATGAGATATCAGTTTATCAGCATTTAATAAAGTGTGCAAACAGCATGAGTGCTCAAGAGGATCTACAGTAAAGGGAAACACAGCACTTTGTAAATGAGTATAGCCACCATGGAATCAGTTTAGATGCACCTCAAAACAATTAAAAAACAGCTTTTCTAAATTTATTATTTTCAAATATATATAATTTCCACCTTTACTTCCTCCATCCAATACCCCTCAAGTCTGATCAACATTTTCTCAAATTAATGATCTTTTTTCTTAAATTATTGTTACACACACAAAATTAAATACATAAATACAATCTTCTGAGATCATTTAATATTACTGTATAAAAATTTTCAAAGATGGCCATTTATTATTAGATTAAAAAATAGGGAACTAATATTTGGGTGAAGACTAATTATCCTTTTTTCAGCACTCATTGTCTGTTGCCCTTAATCTATGAGGAGCCCACGAGCCTTCCTTCATCTATGGTGCCATGTCAGCTAGTACTGTCATTGTTCAATCTTGTCTTTATAACTGTAATGTTGAGAGTCCATGGGAACACATATATGGCAATTTTTCTTCCCTCTAGTATGATGTTTATAAAGCCATAGGTATGTGGATTTTGTTTCAAATGAATCATTTTGGGTAGGAGACCACATAGTCAGTTGTTCTCTCTATTTTAACTAGTTGTAAATTTCCAATAGAGTCTCTGTCTGCTGCTAAAAGCATCTTATGTGATGAGGGGGAAAAGTAATTATTAAAAATCCAGTTAAAGATTAAATTGGTAGGAGAATGTGGCAATCATACATTTTCTTATGGTCCATGACCTTACCAGTCATGGCTAGCAGGAATTAGTTCACTGCCATTGAACAAACCTTAAGTCCAATTAGGCAGCTGTTTCAATTTGATTTGTATTGCTGTGATAAAATATTAGGATCAAAAAATGTGTTTATTTTACAAGATCTATAATATTTGCACTGAACTCTCTGATTAGAAAATCATTACTTTTTCCTCTGCAGTTGTTATAATTAGGTACTTTGTTTCTAACATAGCTTTGAGATATGGTGGTGTAAATATACATTAAAAAACAATGGTGTTTGAAAGCAAATTCAATTTTCAAATTATTCTGTAGAGTATGAATTATCGCATAGGAAGCCTCATTTCTTCATATGTGTGATTTTTATTTTAATTAGCTACAATTCAGACTCATGAGAGTTTGATGTTCTCAAGAGACAGCAATTGAGTCTGTGATTTATAACATAGTTTATTTGAACTTGTTAGATAGTTCAGTTCGGGCTTGAACCCTTGATCTTAAATTGGTCTCCCAAGTTCTTGAATCACAAGAATGTATCAACATATCTGGTCAGTAATATATCTATATCTATATCTATATCTATATCTATATCTATATCTATATCTATATCTATATCTATATCTATCTATCTATATATATATATATATATATATGGCAACTGAAAGTGTTTATATTTTAGAATAGCTGATGAATTCATGTATTTTTTATTCATTTTGGGTGTCATTCTCAGAGTAAATTTAATTGCAAACCTCAAGAAAAGGGCAAGTATAAAGCTAAGGTAACAGAAATGTCCCTAAAAGTAATTTAGAGAAACTTTATTACTAAACTCACCAATATAACCTGATATAGGCCATCAAAAACTCTCAACTTTGCCAAATTATCATTTGTCAAGCTTAGAATGAGACTGTGATGTACAGATTATCAGATTGAAGGACAAATTTTTCTCTATATAAACTGCTACTTGTTGTGGATATGCCTGTCTTTATTTCTGATAAGAAATATTTGGTTCAAGTATTATGGAAAAACTCCCATGTAATGAAGATTTTAGCAATGAAGACTATATATATATATATATATATATATATATATATATATATACATTAGTCTGTGATTATTTATTACCATTATCACTTTGATTACATGTATATAATGATAGGTTTCATATATATATATATATATATATATATATATATATATATATATATATATATATAATAGTTTTCTCAAAAGATTTTATATATGCATATGTAGAACACACATACACACACACAGGCATGTGCTTTCTAAAAAAGAACAAAGCTTCTATAAAGAAATATAATTATTACAAGAATGCCTATGCCTGTCATACTGGCATTAGTCACCTTATCATGGCAGATATTTGTAGTCTAGAGAGCCAGGCAATTTATGTTCAGGTCACGCAATTACTGCAGTAAAGTATATTCTCCTCTCAGGAGTGAAATTGGCTCCTTTTGTTGAGGACTGGCTAGCTTCTCTCCAAACCAGAAAGAGAATAATGGTGTTAGCTTTGGAAAAGAACATGGATTTGATTAATCTTATCTTTCCATATTTTCTTTTTAAATATTTGAAGAAAATCATCTCCCTTCACAAGTCTCTATTCAAATGAGGCAGATGCTTCCTTATCTCACACACAAATAAATAAATAAAATGATTGTTTTGATGAAGAAGAAGAACTCACTTAACATAGTCATTTAATTTTAAATAAACTGCTCTCTAATAGCATAGTAATGTAGTAGACTCAGGAAGGTTGTATATTTGAAATGTCATGGGAGCATACACATTCATCTTGCATTACTTGAACTATCAGAATAAGAATTATAAACAGGTTCTTTTGCAGGGGTGATATACTCCTGGTATTAATTAAGGGTAAGGTATTAATTTTTTAACTCCAGGAAATACCATATATAGCACAAAACCGGGAACCCTAGGTGTTCCTGAGAATTGGGAGAGGTGAATATGATCTAAAGATTGATTATTGATGGCATGTGTAATTCATATTACGTCCATTCCTCAGGTATATCACTCAAAATGAGTATTCCAAATGTAAATGCAACAGTTACAAAAGATACAAGGCAGTTTTGAGTCTTGCCTGTTTATGCATTATTTCTCTACCCAACCTATTTCAATTTAATTCTATTAGACAAAGCAAATATTATTTTATATTTTCATAAGGAAGCATTGTACCTTCTCAGGACTTCAAGAAATAACCAAATGGGTCACATCCTCTACACTCAAAATAGTGTCTTTCTTATTTGATTCTTTTAACTCTGTGTTGTTAAAAGTATGTCTGAATGCACACACAGAGATACTAACTTCTACAGCTTTGTGAAACTATATATAGTGGTCATAAATTTATATACAAAAATATCAAATTTAGAAAACACATGAGCAATTAGAATGTCCTGCCTCCATTGACAAAGTAAGAGAAGTCATGTTTTGGATCAAAATTTCAATGTTAAATAATATAAAATAAGAATGTCAACAGGAACAAAATATGTTTTTAGTTTTAACCTCATTAATGCTCATAAATAAAAGTACGAAACACCACAAATAACTATTTAAAGATCACTAATATGTTTTTAATTTAATTTTTATTGATTATTTACTTTTCATCCCTATCATACCATTCCTTCCCTCCTCTCCTTCTCATCCCTCCCTCTCACCATCCAGCCCTCCTCCCCTTCTCCTCAGAAGAGTGGATGGGTATCAGTCAACCTTTGCATATCCAGTTGCAGTAAGACTAGGTACATCTTCTATTGCCTTAGACAAGGCAGCACAGGAGCCAAGTTAGGGCAAAGGGATCCAAAGGCAGTCAATGTTGCCAGAGATAGCCCCTGCTCCCACTTTAGGAATAACACCTGAAGACTCAGCTGCACTCTTACATTTGTGGGCCTAGCTAGGTCTGACCTATGCATGTTCTGTTTCCATGATACACTTTGGTCTCTATGAGGCATGATGAGCCCAGGTTAGTTGCTTCAGTAGTATTTATTGTGTTCTTGGGCCCTCTGGGTCCCTTAATTCTTCGTCTCCCTCTTCAGGATTCCTCAAGATCCACTTAATGTTTGGTTGTGGGTGTCTGTAGAGACAGTATCTGATGTCTATAAGGATGTGGCACCTGCCAATAATACATCTAATGATCTGGGACATAGGCAGGAAATAGGAGGCTGGGCATCTAGGAAGAGAGAGCCGGGCAGGAGATTCATCTAGGGAGATGTGACAAGGGGAATGCATGGCACCTGTGTCATAATGAAGCTTAGAATTAATAGTTCATTTAAGTTATGATCTAGTCAGAGAAGAGTCTAGCTATATGGACAGTGTTTATAAATACATGTTGAGTCTAAGTCTTATTTCTGGGAGCATGGAGCTTGGAGAAAGAACCAGAACTCTGCATCAGTTTCCATCTGTTGCTGGGTAAAACCTCTCTGAGGTCACTTATGCTGGGCTCTTGTCTGCAACCATAGCAGAATATCATTAATAGTGTCAGAGGTAGGCTTCCTTTCATGGCATAGGTCTGAAGCAGGGCCAGTCATTGGTTGACTCTTTTCTCAAGTTCTGTTCAAATAAAACCCCTGCATATTTTCTGGCAGGACAATCTGTTGGTGAAATGTTGTTTAAGGTCTGAGTTTGTGTCCTAATGTTTCCACAGTAAATCTTGCATGACTACTAGTATTTTTTTCTAGATATTTTCTTTTATTTACATTTCAAATGTTATCTTGAAAGTTCCCTATACCCTCCCCCTGCCCTGCTCCCCTACCTACCCAGTCCCACTTTTGGACCCTGGCATTCCCCTGTACTGGGGCATGTAAAGTTTGTAAGATAAAGGGGCCTCTCTTCCCAATGATGGCTGACTAGGCCATCTTCTGCTACATATGCATCTAGAGACAGGAGCTCTGGGGGTACTGGTTAGTTCATATTGTTGTTCCACATAAAGTGCTGTAGACCTCTTCAGGTACTTGGGCAATTTCTCTAGCTCCTCCATTGGGGGCCCTGTGTTTTGTCCTATAGCTGACTATAAGCATCCCTTTCTGTATTTGCCAGGCACTGGCATAGCCTCACTTGAGATAGTTATGTCAGGGTCCTTTCAGAAAAATCTTGCTGGCATATGCAATAGTGTCTGGGTTTGGTGGCTGATTATGGGATGGATCCCCAAGTAGGGTAGTCTCTGGATGGTCCATCCTTTAGTCTTAGCTCAAATCTTTGTATCTGTAACTCCTTTCATTGGTGTTTTGTTCTCTATTCTAAGAAAGAATGAAGTATCCACACTTTGGTCTTAGTTCTTCTTGACTTTTTTTGTGTTTTGCAAATTGTATCTTGGGTATTCTAAGTTTCTGGGCTAATATCCACTTATCAGTGAGTGCATATCAAGTGACTTCTGGTTTAATATACGGAAATCCATCAACGTAATTCACTATATAAACAAACTCAAAGACAAAAACCACATGATCATCTCCTTAGATGCTGAGAAAGCATTTGACAAAATCAAATACCCATTTATGATAAAAGTCTTGGAAAGATCAGGAATTCAAGGCCCATACCTAAACATAATAAAAGCAATATACAGCAAACCAGTAGCCAACATCAAACTAAATGGAGAAAAACTCGAAGCAATCCCACTAAAATCAAGGACTAGACAAGGCTGCCCACTTTCTCCCTACCAATTCAATATAGTACTTGAAGTCCTAGCCAGAGCAATTGAAGAACAAAAGGAGAGCAAAGGGATTCAAATTGGAAAGGAAGAAGTCAAAATATCACTGTTTGCAGATGATATGATAGTATCTATAAGTGATCCTAAAAATTTCCCCAGAGAACTCCTAAACCTGATAAACAGCTTCAGTGCAGTAGATGGGTATAAAATTAACTCAAACAAATTAATGGCCTTTCTCTACACAAAGGATAAATGGGCTGAGAAAGAAATTAGGGAAACAACACCCTTCATAATAGTCACAAACAATATAAAATACCTTGGTGTGAATCTAACTAAGGAAGTGAAAGATCTATATGATAAGAACTTCAAGTCTCTGAAGAAAGAAATTGAAGAAGATCTCAGAAGATGGAAAGATCTCCCATGCTCATGGATTGGCAGGATTAATATAGTCATAATAGCTCTCCTGCCGAAAGCAATCTCTAGATTCAACGCAATCCCCATCAAAATTCCGACTACTAGTATTTTTAAAAAGAGAAAAAAAAAACTTTTAAAAAATGTTTTTCAATTTCAGATAGATAAATATTCTTAATTCATGCAAATTGTTGCTGCACATAATATTTGGCTCTAATTAATTCTGTAGATATCAGAAACCATTTACTTTTGTGGCATATCAGTAACAAAGACAGGTAGTTGAAGAAAATTTACAATGATGTTCCCAATTAAAACATAGGAACCTTGATAACTATTATTCCAGGTACCAGAATGGAAGTAACCTATGTATTTTAAATAAAACCCAACAGGTAAGATCATTCATTCACATACCTGTTATGTTATATGTTCTTTGGGTGTAAGAGTGAGAATCTCATGTGTAACAAGTTTTTGAAATTAGGTACAGAAACATGGAGAAATAGATCATCTCTTTAGTGCCTGTTCATTTTTGTTTCATACTCTGCTCTCATATTGGAAGTTTTATGAATACTGCGTGCTGTCTGTTTTCCATGTACTTCTATGACATAAGCACATCTGGGACAAATTTCGACAGGACCTTTTAACACATTTCTGTGTTTGAGGTGTGGATAAAAATGTTGGATAGAAATCTATAACATGTGGATGCACCTAAGTAAGATAAGTAAGGTAGTGTTTAGGACTCAGAGAGGAAAATAATGCACTTGGCATATGAAGAATTTCTGTAAATTCCAATTCATTAATCCCAGAACCATCTAATTTTCTGATGCACACTTCTAAAGTCAATGAAAACGCTTGATCTTTCACACGCCTTCTCAGTCACAGGGCTAGCCAGGAGGAAGAGATGCCAACATCATTGTTCATTCAGGCTTACTCATGAACTACATAGTCAATGGGGATAAGTACAGATTTTGGACTTCCAACGTGTCCTATTTACCATAAAACTTAATAGATAACAATTTCAAAATATAGTTTGTGTATCAGAACTCAAAAGCAGTTTACTTATTTTTGATTTTGAAAAGCAGATCCCAAAGCATTAGAGTATTTACAATTGATTATAAAATTTTTATTTCCTCATGTTGAACAAAATATTGTATCAATAACTTTATATTAATTAGAATAATTTCTACATTTTTTAAATTTATTTTTTGGTCTACAGCGTATGAAGAAAGTTCTTATACGAAGAGCTCTTCAAGAATCAATGTCAACTTGAATTTAGGTAATAGTCACTGTGTATATTCTCTGTACATAAAGAAAAATCCTGTTTGCATGATGTAAATCAGCATCAAATATAGTATTATATTCTAAATCTCTTCAGAATATGTCTAACAAATAAGGATTGATTGTCAGTGTGGTTATGAGAAGGTATTTTCTGCTCCAATTTCTGTCTCTTTTAAAATATGTCATCTGTCTGTTACATTATTGTAAAAAATATATACTACACGTTTCATAAGTAAACACATTACAGAATGTTGAAAACTTTAGGTTCTTAAGCTAAACTAAAAGACAGAAATTAAAAGCATATTTTGGTAAAACACAGGACCAACCAAATTGTGGAACTATTTAAGGCAAGATTAAACTTTGAAACTAATAAAACAGAGTGGGAACAAAGCTTGCTGACTTCCAAGTCTAGTCTATTTTGAGGATGGTTATGGAAGAAATGCTGGTAGAACCTGCTATTCGCTGGAGACTTTTCATCATGGCAGTGATATGCCAATCTGTGCCTGAGGGAGCCACACTTGATTCAAGTAGTATGCCAATGACATTGGCTGGTTGAAGGCTGTTAGAAAGACAAAACCTCAAATCATTCTTCTCTAAGCTTAAGACTCAAACCATGGACCAAGGCACTCAGGAATGGTTAGGACGGCATTGAGGGAACTGATAGGACAATCTGAAGCATCCGATTTTGCTTTCTTGTTTGATTTTATTTTGTAGAAAATAAACTACTTCCAAAGAACATTACTACTATGAGGCATTTCTGAATTTCAATATTATATTACTTTTGATAAAGAGACATACTGGAAATGCTTGTTTTTTAAATGAGTTACTTCATAAGAACTTGGGATTCTTGTGATAATTTATGTGGAGTGGAAAGGAGGTTATATATTCAATAGAGTTCCAAGATAGGTGGACTTCATTCTGAGCAATGTGGGCCTAGCACTTAAGATGGAACTAACTGCTATTAGTTTTTTTCTTAATTTCTTTTAGTTCATGTATATAGTAATAGTTTTCATTATGACAGTTCCTATATGCATATTGTTTTATAATGTTCATATTCTTTCTCTATTATTTTATTTCCCCCTTCTCTACTCTCTTACTGTAAAGTTGCCTAATGTTATAAAAGCTTTCATTTTTTTGTCACAACTTACAGATGTTATGCATACATCATTGATATATGATTGTACTCTGATGTGAGAAAATGTTCTGATTTTCATAACAGTGTATTTTATATAGGAGTGATAAAGTATAACCATGTTTCCCCAAATGCATTTCTTAATCAGCCAGAAAAAGTAATAAGAAAATGGTGTCTCTTTCTTTTTCTAAAGATTTATTTTTTAATTAAGCAGAAAAAAGCTTGACTTTATTAAATGTATTATATACTAGATTGTGGACATCTAAGCTGTGAAATATCACATCTGTCAAAAATGATCAATCAACCATAATTTTTAGGCTCTTGAAATATTAGATTAAAAACTTTTAGGGTTTTATTTAACATTGAGTTTGAAGTTTGAATAATTTGCTAATCACTTCAGATGTAGCTCATTGCCTCCCTTTCTCCTGTACATGGTAGAAAAATCAATAGAACTAAGAGATTGACAATGTAGAACACAAAAAAACTTTCCAAGAGGTCATTCTGAGCTGTCAGCACCTGGGGCAAATGCCAGAACCTATGAGAAACAGCAACGCTCCTGCTCCCAGACACATTCTCACTACGTTCCAGTGTGTGTGCAACTTCTATGATGTAAAATACTATGAAAATACTCTTTATCTCTTAATACATAAACATATCTTACTAACAATTTACTATAAATACAGCAATTTTTAACAGTGCATGTAGAATCTATTTCTAGTGTTCCATAGAAAGAAAAAGTATAGGGAAATGAAGGTAGAGAAAGTTATTTGTTTCTGGTCATGTGGTTTCCATGGTTAACTAGGTATGGTTTAGTATATATGTTTTTACATGCTATATAGATGCAGGTGTTTTTTCTCACTGCAAAAAGGTTTGACTAATTCTCACGCTCCTGTCAGTATTTGTGTTCACTACTTGGTTCTACCATATAAGATACAAATTTAAAAGATCATTTCACCAACATTTAACTATATAATAAAGTCATTTTTGAATGTGGTATAGACCAAACATGCATTGCATATATATATATATATATATATGCAGAAAGGCCAAATAAAACATGTTTTTGTATAATTATTTATGTTCTTCTTCGACATTCCTTTCTGCTAGAGAATCGAAAATTACCTTCTTATTTTCTCCCATGCTACAGGATGGCTATGTATTTCAGCGTGGTTTAGAGTCTTTATAATACATAACCTGGAGAACCAGATTATGACTTACAAAGACTAAGAAGATTATTACTTAGAAAGACTAAGCGAAAGCCGCATTTAATGTGAAGAAAGTGGAAGTTTGAGAGAAGTTGAAAGTGTAGAGACAGGATTAGCCAGAAATGCCAAGCCTATTTTTAGTCCAAAAATAATTTACAATATTTGGGAAAATTTGAAAATGAACTATAGCGAAATGAGCTCAAATTGTAATGAGGGCCAGTAATTTGAATATAAAAAGTAGATGTGAATCAGAAGTTCTTGGTATAGCTCTGCAGGGGAAAAGTCAGCCCAATAAAACAGCAAGATCAGAAAGAAAACAGAAAGAATTAGCAACTGTACAACGAAAGAAGGAAAAGGAAATGATATTAGACAAAAGTCAACTATTTTGAAGGGCTTATCTCAGATCAAAACAAAAAACAGGATAACTCAAAAAAAAAAACCCACTGAACGACAAATCAGAATGAAATTTGGACTTTGAAAAATTGGAAGCTCATTAAGTTAGAGATACAATCATCCCAACACTATAAAACTGAGAGAAATTATGGCAAGCTCAACTTCAAAACAAAATTTAAAGAAAACATAGAGGAAAAAGAAAATACAATGCCACTTTTAAAGAGAAAAGTGACTATCTCAACTTGACCAATTGTAAACTATAAAGACATTGAACTCAGAAAAAGAAACAAAGGCCTATATAACACTGAGACCAAAAGAAAACAGACTAAAGAAAATTTAGTGGAAAATGTGAGCTCACATCTGACCACTGAAAGAAATAATACATGGGAAGTATAACAAAAGACAAAGAGGTAAAAACATCATAGAGACTATGATAAAAATACCAACCAGGCACAGAACAAGTTAGAAGTTGAGACTTTGAACAATAAAAACAATAGATAAATTCAGTATCTATACCATTTTCCAAGAAAACATTTAGTAATTTGTTTAAAAAAATAAAAAAAAGACAGAATCAATACACTGAAAGGGACAACCCACTATAGAAGTAAGCAAATTTGTAGTAATTATCATGTTATAAGATACAGTCCGTGAAATTTGTTATATTTTACTTGAATGCAAAATTTCAAGATCTACAGAAAGAGGATCCAATAAGTATCAGTCTTCAGTGTCTGAGACTAGTAAACCAAGAAGGAGGAATGAAGAATTTGGTGGTCAGATATACAAAAGAAGATTTCAATCAATGTTATGTGTTTGCATAATATTTAATCAATGTTGCTAATATATCACAATTTTCTTTTGTTTTTCTGTAATCAAATTTATTAAGCCTGGCTTGGTGGCACACGCCTTTAATCCCAGCACTGGGGAGGCAGAGGCAGGCAGATTCCTGAGTTTGAGGCCAGCCAGAACAGCCAGGGCTACACAGAGAAACCCTGTCTCGAAAAACAAAACAAAACAAACAAACAAACAAAACAAAACAACAAAAAAATGATTAAGTATTATAAAGGCTGACTACCTAGGTTATGGAAATTAACTAAAACATGTCCTGGATTGAAAGAAAGACATTTGAATCATGCTAACACTCTTGTTAATTGTCCAAATTACCTTGCATAGTTAGGTCATTAAAAAATCTATTAAAATAGCTTTTGAATCATGTCAAATATTATTTACATTAGTAATGTTAAATAATTATTGGGGAGTCTTAAAACAATCTTTCTTTAATCCAAGTATTTAAATGTTTCCTCAGTATTTCTTTCACGGTATCAACATTTTAATTCTTTTACTGAAGTCTGTAGTTACATCTGGGTTTGTAAAAGGTGACAGATAATAATCTAGTTTTATTCCTCTGCTGTTACATAACTTGTTTTCTCAACAGCATTTATTGAGAACTATTCTTTCATAATTTGTGTTCCCTTTACTTTCGCTGAAATCACTTAGTGGAGTACAGATATATCTCTGGGTTTTCTGTTGTGTTCTGCTGGTCTACATGCTGTTTTTATTCCCATTCCATTCTCAATTTGTCTCTATACCCCTGTAGTATATTTTGAAGCAACTAGTGTGGTGTCATCAACTTTATTCTTTTTTGTTTAATATTGTTTTCAAGATTCAGGTTTGGGTGGTTTTATAAGAATTTCAGAATTATTTCATCTATATTTGTTGGGAAATGCCATTGGCATTTTGGTAAAGAGAACATTGAAATATTAGAAGACATTATATACACAATATAAACAGAAAAGTATTCAGAATAAAAGTAATAATGTCTATTCCTTTGCATTCCTCAGTCTTTTCCTCTGCTATGGGCAAAACACCATGACCAAAGTAACTTATCAAACATATTTAATTTGGTGCCCAGAGTTCCACATGGTTAGATTCCATAACCATCATGGTAGGGAGCATATGCTGCAGCAGCAAAGTAGACATGATACTGAAGCATGCTGGGAGTGTCGATCTCAACCATAATCATGAAACATATGAGAGAAGCTGATTGGAAATCATAAGACCCTTTGAAAGCACAGAGCCCACCCTCAGTGATACAGCTTCACCAATAAGGGCAAACATCCTTATCTTTCACTGACAGTTCTACCAACTGGGGACCAAGCATTCAAATATGTGAGCCTATGGGGGACGTTCTCATTCAAACTTTGTCTAAATTTAAGCGTCAATATCAAGACTGTTTAAAAATTCAAAGTTCAAAGACTCCTCTGAGACTCAAGATATTCTCTTGATTAGAACCTCAGTAAAATAATGAAATAAAATAAAATAATAAATTGCATACAATGGTACAATGTGTACATTTTTCATTCCAATGAGGAGGAGTGGAAAAGGGCTTAGTGAAGGAACACTGGTCCTAAGCAAGACAAAAAACAATAATGACAAACTCTAAATCCTGTAGCCTTTTGTCCCATGTAAAAGAGTTTAAATGGTCCTCTTTATCTCCAACTCTTTAACTCCAGCTTCTTGTCTCTTGGTCTGGATCTGTCTGTTAGCACCTCTCTGCAGCAGACATCCTATGGTCCTGGCACCTCCTATATCCTGGGGTTTCTAAGCCAATCTTGGCTAGATTTTCACAGCTGCACACAATGGTTTCTCTGAGCCTGATGCAGGGACACACCTGAAATAAGCCTGGCCTCATCAGAGTTTTAACTGTGGAGGAAGATTGCAAAACCAAGTATCCTTTATGACTCTAAAGCTTGAGTTATCTGACTGATGCTGCCACGTTCTGCTGCCTGTTTGGGGTGGAGCTTGGTCTCCTCCTTGAATTAGAATTGCAGAAGCTTTGATTTGTTGTTGTTCTTTGGGAACAGGCACTTCCTTAGGCATTTTCCTTCCCATCAGGAGTTGCAGGATTAGTCTGGTGGGGCCTAGTCCTGAGAGCCCCACTCTCTCTATTCCACTTCTTAGCCCTTTCTGCACAAACCACAGCTCCAAAACTAAAGTTTCCAATGCACGTCTGTCCTCAAACTGAACATTTTGTATTTCATGGTGCTCTGCTTGCTTGTTCTTTTTTGTTGTTGATCCGAAAACGAGTGACCTCTTATAATTATACTGAAGGGTCAATATTAGACTGTCTTGAAATCGCCTTTGCCAATGGACTTAGTCCAAAACTCTTCAATTCAGCCCTAGATCTATTCTTAGGACAAGGGCAAAAAGCAGCCACATTCTTTGCCAAAATATCACAATAGTTGTCTGTACCCAAGTTGCTAGTATTATTTCCCTCTGAAACCTCTTGCACTGGGTCTTCATCAGTATTGTCTTCCAAACTCCTACTAAGACAGCCTATTAAGGCCCTATTATAGTAAACAGCTTTAGTAATCAAAGTCCCAAAGTCTTTCACATTCCTCCAAAAACAGCTTAGTAAGTCCTGTCACAGTAATAGCCCACTCTGCCATGGCAAAGCGCTGTGAAGAAGACAACTTATCATAGAAAGCACTTAAGTTGCAGCTCATGGTTCCATAGGTTTAGAGTTCATGACCATCAGAGTAGGGGATGTGGAAGCAGGCAGACAGATACAGAACTGGATCAGGGCTGATTCACAAGCACAAGGAAAACAGAGACAAAAAGAAAGAGGAAGGAGGCAGAGAGACCCCCAACTGAAAATGGCGTGGGCTTTCTAAACTTCAACTCTTGCCCTTAGTTATACACTTTAGTTCTATTAACTGAGGACCAAACATTCAAACATATTAGCCTATGGAGGCTGTTCTCATTCAGACCCCAAAACCACTCTGCATATTCTCTTATGCACATTTCTGTGTGCTTATTTCAGTTGTAGCCACTAAACCACAGGTAAAAGAATTCCCACTTTTAGTGTACTAGGATTATTGATATTTACATTATAAAAGTAGCCTGATTGTAGATGTTTATAATAATTTCATGGTTTTAACTTAGATTTGTATTTGTAAGTGTAATTTGTTCTCTTGCCATATTCTTTTCTTATTTTAAAAAAATAATAATTCCTAGGTATTTAATATCTCAGCATAACTGGCACCTGAAATTTGGACTATCCTATACTGAAGATCAGCTGAGGCATATGAAGTATACTGTACTTAGCACACCTGATAATGGGTCATGTGATCATTTGTACTTCTCATTCACTCACTCTAGGGTAAATCCGTTAAGTATAAAAGTTAAAGACACCCAAAGCATTGATTCTGAAGTTTATATAATATGTTGTTCTACGAAGAGGAGAAGATAGGCGATGCACAGTAATAGAGACCCCAAGATAGCTGAATTTTAATTTATATAGAGACATTTCATTTTTTTTCCCCTTCACTGTTTTGAGGAAACCCCAAAGCAACATTTAAAGCACGGAATTAGACTACTTGAGGAGAGAATGTGAGCATGTCAACAGAGTGCAAATTCACATGCTGTGCATGATCAAACTCTCTGAGCTTATAAAATGATCTTCCTTAAAGACGCAATGAAACTGTTTGGAAATTGGAGCATGCGATTAATATATTACTTCATTTGCCAGATAAAACACTACTTCCTGCCAATATTTGAAAGGAATTGCTGACATCTTTGTGAACTGAATTGACTTAAGCTTATCTTACCTCCTGTTGGGTGATAGAAGGTGGGCCTGCCCACATTCCTCTCTGCAGGCCCACAGTCCTTCCTTCAAGAGGCCAAACCCAACAACTGGAGAAAATTTAGTTGTGTGCTTGCTGATGATTAAGGATGTTGAACATTTTTTTTCTGGTGTTTCTCAGCCCTTCAGTATTCCTCACTTGAGAATTCTTTGTTTAGCTCTGTACCCCATTTTTAATGGGGTTATTTGAATTTCTGGAGTCCAGCTCCTTCAGCTCTTTGTATATATTGGATATTAGTCCCCTATCTGATTTAGGTGGGAAAAATACTTTCTCAATCTATTGGTGGCCTTTTTGTCTTATTGACAGTATCTTTTGCCTTACAGAACCTTTGCAATTTCATGGAGTCCCATTTGTCAATTCTTGATCTAACAGTACAGGCCATTTCTCTTCTGTTTAGGATTTTTTTCCCCTGTGCCCATATCTTCGAGGCTTTTCCTCACTTTCTCCTCTATAAATTTTAATGTCTCTGCTTTTATATGGAGGACTTTGATCCACTTAGACTTGAGCTTTGTACAAGGAGATAAGAATGGGTCAATTCGTATTCTTCAACATGATAACCACCAGTTGTGCCAGCACCATTTGTTGATAATGCTGTCTTTTTTTCCACTAGATGGTTTTAGCTCTCTTGTCAAAGATCAAGTGACCATAGGTGTGTGGATTCATTTCTGGGTCTTCAATTCTATTCCATCGATCTACCTGTCTGTCACTATACCAGTACCGTGCAGTTTTTATCACAATTGCTCTGTAGTACAGCTTGAGGTCAGGGATGGTGAATCCACCAAAGGTTTTTTTGTTGTTGAGAATAGTTTTTGCTATCCTAGGTTTTTTGTTATTCCAGATGAATTTGCAAATTGCCCTTTCTAACCTTGAAATTCCACCTCACTCCACTCAGAATGGCTAAGATCAAAAATTCAGGTGACAGCAGATGCTGACGAGGATGTAAAGAATGAGGAACACTCCTCCATTGTTGGTTGGATTGCAAGCTGATACAACCACTCTGGAAATCAGTCTGGTGGTTCCTCAGAAAATAGGACATAGTACTACTGTAAGATCCAGCAATGCCTCTCCTGGGCATATACCCAGAAGATGTTCCAACTGGTAATAAGGACACATGCTCCACTATGTTCATAGCAGCCTTATTTATAATAGCCAGAAGGTGGAAAGAACCCAGATGTCCCTCAGTAGAAGAATGGATACAGGAAATATGGTACATTTACACAATGGAGTACTACTCAGCTATTAAAAACACTGAATTTATGAAATTCTTGGGCAAATGGACATATCTGGAGGATATCATCCTTAGTGAGGTAACCCAATCACAAAAGAAGTCATTAAATATGCACTCACTGATAAGTGGATATTAGCCCAGAAACTTAGAATACCCAAGATACAATTTGCAAAACACAAGAAAATCAAGAAGAACGAAGACCAAAGTGAAGAATAGGGAACAAAACACCCATGGAAGGAGTTACAGAGACAAAGTTTGGAGCTAAAGCGAAAGGAACGACCATCCAGAGACTACCCCACTTGGGGATTCATCCCATAATCAGCCACCAAACCCAGACGCTATTGCATATGCCAGCAAGATTTGCATATGCTGAAAGGACCCTGATATAGCTATCTAGAGTGAGGCTATGCCAGTGCCTGGCAAATACAGAAGTGAATGCTCAGAGTCATCTCTAGGATGGAACACAGGGACCCCAATGTAGAAGCTAGAGAAAGCACCCAAGAAGCTGATGGGGTCTGCAACCCTATAGGTGGAACCAAAATATGAACTAACCAGAACCCCCAGATCTCCTGTCTCTAGCTGCATATGTAGCAGAAGATGGACTAGTTGGCCATAATTGGGAAGAAAGGCCCCTTGGTCTTGCAAACTTTATATGCCCCAGTACAGGTGAATGCCAGGGCCAAGAAGTGGGAGTGGGCGGGTAGGGGAGTAGGGCAGGGGCAGGGCATAGTGCACATTTGGGATAGCATTGGAAATGTAAATAAAGAAAATATCTAATTAAAAAATGTTAAAAAAAAAACCAATCAAAAAAACAGTATCTCTGTAACAGACAAGAAAACTGCTTTTCTATGGCCAAATAGCACTAAGTTTATATCCTTATCTTCTTCTTGCCTCCAGTGCTCTTGTACTCAAGGGTATAAAAAACTGAGTCCTGTTTTCAAAAACTAACTTCCCTTCAATTTATAAAACTCATATATTTTCCAATGTTTTGAGGACTTGTCTTTCCCTCTGCTTCCGATTACTGTTTATCAATAGGGTTGCTATCTCTTTGCCCTTACTTCAAGCTGTCTGACTTAATGAACATTCTCTTTCTCTTTAAGTCTCATTCATACCTCTGAAATGATGATGTACAATCTCTCATCTTTCCTAATGCTCTTCCAACTCAAGGCTCACCCATTCCCCCTGTCATGGTCACCAGGTTCTCTCCCTTAAGAAGGCTCAGTTCTGAAGGTTAAATATATGTCAGCTTGCCTGAACAGATCCTGTCACTCTTCATTTTCTCACAGTAGCCATTTATCAGTGGCTCAAAATTGCCTACATGAAAGGCAGCAATTATTGCTTTTCTAGATCATGTTGATATTTAAATAATGTGGTTGCAAATATGCTTAGATGGTTAGGGAGTTCTTTTAATTTTACATTAGAGGAAATAATTTCATCTTTATATAAGTTCTATTTAATTGTCCCATCATTTATCCATATACTTCCTCAGGAAACAATGACTTCTACTTGAAGTACTTGTCAGAGCTAGACATTAATGTGTGTGACTCTTCTGCTTTGAAGACTCTTTCACTTCTTGGGAATTCAAAAATTCTCTTTTTGGTCACATACGGTTCCTGCCTTGAACTAATATAGAAAATGATAAAATCTTAAAAATTTAACATAATAATTGTAGTGTATGAGGCATGTACACATTCATTTGTATGTGCATGTTTGTTTAGGAGCATGTGCCTGTGATTGCATCTGTTATTGCTAAATGTCATTGTTGGGATGTTTCTCTATATTTACCATTATTTTCTAAGCCAGTGAGTTCCAGGGAGCCTATCTTCATTGCCTTGGCTGATGTCCTAGATACTCATGGCTACACCCAGTTTGCCCATAGGTACTCAGGATTTGGACTCATGTCTTCATGCTTGCACACCAAGCTCTTTGCCCACATACTGACCTTCACAATTCCTTGATGTTGTTTAACACAAACATAGGAATATTCAAAAGCAAAGACAAATGGGTTGAGTAATATCCTAAAGGAAAGATAAATAGATAATAAAGCATCTTTTACCAAATGTTTGTAAATGAGACAGAATGCAATGATTATGTATACTGTTATGGAACTGTGGATAAAGGAGAAGAGTGCTAATAGATGTACAACATATGTTTGTGTAACTTTCTTAGTCTGGATTGCTCATCTCTGGGCTCTGTTCCTTCCTCCTCACAGTGTAGGAATAGGAACCTGTAAGTAGAAAGCAAAATTTATAATGCCCTATATGGTGAGCCCAGTAAGATCTCTGTGCACATCTTACTGAAAAGATAATGATCATATAGGTGTTTATTTCCAGTTTTATTTGATTATGCCTGTTTTACTCTGTATAACATGAAGGTTTGAAACACAGCTTTCCTTTTACATGGTAATTTTCATCTCAGTAGCACTCTTGAAGCCCTTCTTCCAAAGCACAGTTATGTTTAAACAATAGCATATTGGCCTTCAGGACATCTTATTTAAATATGGCCCTCTAACTGCGCTTTCTTTGAGACATTTTTTAAATTCTGTGAGTCTGAACACATTGACAATAAACAGTTAGAACATTACATCATTATAAATACAGAAAGTACTTTTGGCTATTTTTATGCACATGGATCATAAAGTATGAATTAGTTTACTCAGTAAATCTCTATTAACAGAGGTCTTTAAAAACATAGATATTGGAATTCAGTGGCTCTTTAGTATAATATGCTCCAGGGCATACTATAAAATTGGGTAAATGTCAAATTATTTAGCAGCAAATGAATCCAAGATCCACACTTTGAATGATCATAACATTGCATTTTCCATAAATGGACATTTCTAAATGGACTGAAGAATGGATGCATTCATTTTCATAGCACTTAGTAGCTAATAATGAAGGTGGTCCTTTGCTTTCATTACTTTCATTAATTTTCTACTCCATAAATAAATGATTACCATTAAGAGTGAGGAGTGTTAGTAATTTCTGACTTTTTACAACACCACTTCCAACTTATTTATTCTTCCTATCTGAGCCTCATAAAAGTAGGTGTAGATTATTTAAAACTTTCTGATATAATCCTTTGGTGAAATGTCATTCACCTCAAACATAGTAATATTGCTTGTGGAATTGTTTTTTAAATTTAAAATTTTGCTTGGTTCAATGTATTTAACACCCTAACCCCACACACAATGTTTTATTCACATTTTTTGTGACCCAATTTCCATCTATCTCTGTTTCCAGATCTATTATTTCCTCACTTTTAAAACTTTTAGATTATATATTAATGACAACATTTCTCTATTCACTTTTCTTCCTCCATCCCCTCCCTTATACCTCTTCCAACTCTTCTGTAACTTCATGGTGTGTTTTTAATCAATTGTTACTGAATGCATATACATATTTGTATATACCCATATTTATGGCTAAATGCAGCCTGTTGACTCTATGTAAAGTTAATTTTTATGTATGTCTTCAGGGCTGATCATTTGGTACTGTACAACCAAATGGCGTACTTTGCCTGCGGAGGACCATCTGTCCTGCTTATGGCTTTGTTCAGTTGCCTGTAGTTCATTCTGTATGGCTGAGGTCTTGTGGGCTTCTCTTTTGTCATGCTCAATACTGTCCTCCTTGCTCAGATTACATTTGGGTAGTCATGTTGTTGCAACATTACAGGTGTAGTTTCTGATGTTATTGGGAGACAACATAACAGCACAGCCTCTAATCCTCTGGCTTTCACAGTCTTTCTGCCCCTTTTCAGTCATGTTTTCTGAGCTTTAGGTACAGAAACGTTTTGTAAATTTATCCATTCAGACTGGCCTCCAAAACTCTGCATATTGATTGGTTGTATTTCTGTGGTCACTTTCATCTGCTGCAAAGCGAAATTTCCTCGAGGAGGGGTGAAGACTCCACTTATTTGTGGGTATAAAGATAAATGCTAATAGGTCATTGTTAGAGAGTATGCTGCTGTAGTAAATGATTGGTTGTAAATTCTCCACCAATTACTTATTTCACTAGCACTCGTTAGTTAGCCAGGTTTCAAAAGTGGGGCTCCTTAGGGAGGAGGAGACAGGTATATACAGAAGAATATGGTAGGAGAGTTAAAGGAAATAGCAGGATACAACTTTAATCAAATAGGAGAGACTGAAAAGTGGAGACTCCTTTAGGAAATGAGAATAAGCTAAATACAACATAAGGTGGGAGGTAGATAAAGTAACAATATGGGTGGCTGCAAAGCCACCTAGTATCTAGTATTTACCTAAAATATAAGGACTTCATGTCATTGTGTGAAAATACATATTCGGTTTTAATGAACTCTTCTCATCTATGCTGATGTTGCTCCTTGAAAGAGTCAAAGACCACAGAAGAAAAACCCCTATATCACATACAACAAAGCTTTCCTTGAATTATTTGTCGGGGATTTTAAGAGACTATCAAAATATACAGCCTTTGGTTACCCCCACAGGTGGAAGATAACTCTATGTTGCTGAAACACATACATATTAGATAGAGGACCCAGAAGTCTTTGAGCTAGAACTACCTGAATGCCCCTCCTGGAAGACTAGCTTTCATTGTACCACAGATAACATGAACAACTCAGAACGGAGAGGTAACAAACAGTCCTCTGTAGGGGTTTGACTAAGAATGGCTCCTGTAGGCTCATATATTTGAATACTTAACCACCAGGGAATGGAAGTGTTTGAAAGAATCAGAATGTTTAGGAAGTGTGATCCCATGGGAAGAAATGTGTTGTTTGGGATGGGCTTTGAGGTTTCAAAGCCCACACTAGGCTCTCTCTCTCTCTCTCTCTCTCTCTCTCTCTCTCTCTCTCTCTCTCTCTCTCTCTCCTGCCTGTGGATCAGAATGTAGGGCTCTCAGCAACTTCTCCCATGTTCCCTGTCAAAATGGTAATGAACTAACCTGTGGAACTGTGAAGAAGCCCTCAGTTAAATGTTTTCTTCTATAAAAGTTGCCTTGGTCTTGGCGCCTCATCACAATAATTGAAAAGTGACTAAGTCTTATTTCCAGCTATGATTCCAAAGAACCGCATTAATGACTAGAATGGTGTAATAACCATACAGGTACAATAGTGGCAGACATACCTTGGAAGTAATCAATCACTTTCTAATTGGACTCACAACCCAAGAGAGGGATACCATGCCAGATTGATTTTCGAAATAGAAATTAAATTATTTTTGATGCAGGAATATTCATCATATTTTACATTGTTTTTATTTCATTAAGGTTTGAATTATGACCGCAAAATAGTCTATATTGGTGCCTTAGCATACTTGAAGAAATACTGTATTCTGCGCTTTGATTTATAACAGTATCAGTTAGGTCTATCTGGAACATACTAGTTTCAATTCCAGAAGGAATTTGGAAACATACAGGGAAAATTTTGAGTAAGTTGAAAATTACTTTTCAAAGAAAAAAAAAGGCACAAATGTATACAGAAGAGAGCCTTTAATATTGTAAGAATAGGGAAAGGAGAAAATGTTCACATACTGGAATGAGGAGAATTATAAGACATGCATTGTTACTTGGCTTTATCTGAAGGACAAGTGCATCTTCTGCTATTCTCTCAAACAAGACTTTACTATTTAGAAGTACTGAAGTTAGACTCCTATTCTCATGAAGCAGCATGCTTTCACCTTCTTTGCCATGAGAATGCTGCTTCATTTATAGTCTCTTTTCCATACATCACCCAAGCTTATATTTTACATTTTCTATTGGTAAACTGTCTTTGTATGTTACTGTTTTACACATAGACACCACCAAAAGTCAGCAATTGAAATGATGTCGGAATTTGCTATGGACATTTAGATTCTAATTCAATTTAAATTGTATTTTTGTCTTGTGGTTGTTTAACTGTCTGTGGCATCTCTATGGTTGACATTTGTCTATAGCACTGAAGAGGAAGTAGGAACACATTCATTCTTGTATCACACATTTCACTTATCCAACAGAATTTCCTCACAAAGAACAGGAAATAAACAAAAAACAAACAAACAAAAACCAAAGCATTACTAATGCTTTTTATGTGGAATTTAATGAAAATTTGTCCTTTACAATTATTTCCCCACTGGAATACATTTATGTCTAACCATTTCTCTTGATACTCAGTTTCAATGACCATAAAGACAGAAAAAGAAGGTTTTATACTCATTTATTATAAAAAAGAAGACAGAATTCTTTGCTTCTAGTACTTCCAGATCTTATTCATTGGCATACTATTCATTACGTGGACAAATGAGCCTAAAACCACACAATAAATGGCACAGACTGTCAAGGTCATTTTATTCCATAGTGTTTTATATTACACTGACCTATTATGTGTCAAAATGATTAATGAACTTCAAATGTGTCTCCTTTGCACAGTTTTCAACACCAAAAGCAAAATAAAGTCATGGAGCTAGTCTCTGACCTGTGACATGGGCCATTCGGGCCCTCTGGGGTCCTAACTCAATGGTCTCCAAGGTCATTTATCTCGTTCCTACCTCCACAGAGTGATGCTCACTGTAAATCATATCTTTTCCTTTCCATTCCTGTGAGCCAAGGCAACTTTGACTCTAAGCAACCTATATAATATCACCATAGTCAAAACATTTTTAGAAGCTGTTTCCAATGAGTCATTTTCTGTATCTATTTTGTGCTTACTGCCTAAAACATATATAATTAACCAAATATTATATTTACATGAACCAAAGCTTTGCTCCTACTAAGCCTAGAACTAACTATGTGATATAAAGCACATAATCAAAACAGAGATCTTTTTATTGAGAACTGTAACACTGATGGAATTTGATTAATATAAAAGTAATCATTCCATTACTAATATATAAAAAAATAATATGATAAATAATCTTCTTAAAGTTTTCTTAATTATTCAAGATATCTTATATCTTGATCTGCATGGAAAAATCCTACTGTGAGCACATACATCCAATACTAGGTATGACAATAGATGAAATTGTAGACAGTGTATTTACTTGTGCTTGATTATTTTGGAAAATAATATTACAAGCAAATGTTTTCAAGTAAATAACAAGGTTTTAAATTTGTCAAAGATTTCTTTCGTGTGAAATTATTTTTTGCACAAGGAAATTTAATATTCATTGATAAAGCACTTGTCTCCATTGACAAGCACACATGGTATCCTAGTTTGTGTCCAGAATAGTCCTTCTCTCAAATCTCACAGGGCATTAAGCTCATATCATATGTTTTGCAATAAGTCAAGTAAGTTAATGGATATTTAGTGTTCTAAAGGAAATTCTTGTGTGCATGTTTGATTTGTGGCTATATGTGCAAATAATTGTGGAGGAATGAGGTAAATACACAGTATGAACCCTGTAATTCCACTTTTTTTTTTTAAGACAGAGTTGCTGAATGGGCATGGAGATCATCATTAGCAAAACCAGCCATAAAGTTTCTGGATCTCCTCTTCTCCAGTCCTGCAGTGTCACCATATACAGTTTCTGTGTACATAGTGCTGTTAATATGTACTTTATTGTCTGAGCCATTTCCATCACCCTCTTTTTTCAAAATATAGAGTTACTTAATAATCTAAGAGTTACAAATACCATTCAGAAAGATTAAAAGCAAATTTGTAATCTCAATAAAAAACTATGTTTCTTCTTATGCCCTATAACATTTCTGTAACCAGAAGAAACCAGATCAGGCAAGCCCTGTATAGACAATCTCTAAAGCATCTAGTACATCTTGAAACTATCAAGATAGTCAAACCTTGGAAAATAATCTAATAATACGTGACAATTTAGAATGGCCTGGAAAGATGCCATTACTGGTTGCACAGAGATTAAAAGTTTGGTGCTCTACAATGGAAATGAAAGGCCCTGCATGACAGGCGTGGGAACTAAATCAAGGGAAGGTTTCCGTTGTTAGCAACACATCAATACTAACCACTTATCCATGAGGAACATTGGCCCAGTGTACCAGCAACAAAATCTGTGAGTGAGAGAATATTACATAGACTTCTAAATGGAGCTCTTTACCTGCTTTACAACTCTTCATAAACCATCTTAAAATAAAGTATAACTTCTTAATATGCAGTTATTTGATACATGAGTACATTTGATACCTGTATGAGTAAAGTGTGAGACACATGACATTGGCATTCTTAATGCACACCTACTGCATCGACTATATTCATATTAAATCTATATAACAACATTTTACATCAGTTATATTATTTAGCTTTCATCACATATGATGTCTAAGAAATCAATTATTAATGACTTGTCTTTGAAGTGATGTGCTTGTCCTGGATGTACTTCTATGACTGTTTTGTTGTATTTTAAGGTAGTCTCATAATGGTGCCAAGGCTGTGCATTTTCAACTTCAAGACCCTGCTGACCTTTCTTCTTGTGTGTGGGTTACTTTATGTCATTCTGCAGGCTTTGAGTTTATTTCTGTCTGAATGAAATCTTATTATTGCTTACTAGAAAATTATGCTTCAGTTCTCTTCAAAAATGGCTTTGTAGTGTCTTATTTAAAGAGATCTATTTGCTAGCTCTATTACTTTCCTTGGACTCTGATTTTTTTTAAAAAAAGCATACACTAACCAACTATATGACTTACAGAGAGGAAAGATCCTGTCTCATGATTATTGGTGCTTGGAAATCTGAGACGGAAGTGACAGCAGGTAGGTTGCATTCAGACGTGTCATCTCTCAGCCTGCAGCTGGACACTGCCTTTCTGTAAGCTCAGCTGAGCTCTCCTTTGTGCATGCTTTGAGAAGGGAAAGGTGAGAGACAGTACATGCACATATCTTTTCTCACAGTGACAATTTTCATTGCACTCACCTGCCCAATCTGTTCAATTGTAAGTTACCTGCTCATAGCTTTACTACTGAGAGGGGACATTCACAAATGAGACTAAGGCTTCTAATGTAGACTTAGATCATTACATTATCTCATACAGTTATTATATAAGTACAATAGTTTACAAAACATTACGTGATGGGAGATTCTACTATTCTCTTTGAACCTATGATACCATGCTAGCTTTATGTCCTTTGAATAATTGCTTTTATGTTTTTTAGCTTTGAGATAACTTTATTAGATTTTTAAGAGAAACAACAGCATAGAAAAACTGTAAATCTTCAAGCTTGCCAGCAGAGGGGAGATGAAGAAGGCAAAGAGAGAAAGCCCAGCTGTTTGCTATGGAAGCCAACTAGCAGCATTGTGAAAAGGGGGAGGGGGACTTCAGAGAAGGAATGAAAAGGCCCAACATGTCAGGGGAAACATGATAGCCTTTAAAATGTAGTGTTGCAAGTTGGAAGCAGTATGAAGTCATTTGTTCTCATTTTTATGTTCTTTGTCTAAATCTTTCTTTGTTTTTCTTTCAGTGAGCCAGTAGGTAATGACTTGGCAGAATAACTGACAGTCCAAGGTCATGCATTTGGTTTAAGACACAGTTAAGTGGAGTAGGATGCAGAGTCGGATGTAGGCATCCTCTTCTCTACATGATGGAAAGTTTCAGCAGACAAAACCTTTCAACAGTATAAATAACATGCTGGAACCCACAATTCTTTCTGATAGAATAAAGTAGCATTTTGGCTTGAGTCACCTTGAAATCTATTGTTTTCCTGACTCTACTTTCCAGAGCTAATATACTTTAGACTGTAAGTCTCTTGTTATTTGCCAGTGAGCCTTTCCCTTGCTGTCTGTATGATAACAGAATTCAAGTATGAGACTTGCTTGCCAATATAGACTGGTAGACATCTCCTTTTGTGCTTTTATAAGAGAATGGTGGAAATTATATTTATTTTGTAAAATCTGGCATCTATATTGGGGAAATGTCTCTGTATTGTGCCATCTCATTACAGCAAGAAAAAAAATAGAGACTATGTTAACAAGTAATCAGATTGTAAGCCACAAGCTGCTTATTAATTGTCATAAATTAGTTGATTAGGAGCCATGGTTTGCTGCTTTTAGGGATCAAGGTATTAGCACATGGTATCTGAGGTTCATGGTTTAACTAAGGCAACACCCTTGAGGGGTGTAGGGTGTGTGTGTGTGTGTGTGTGTGCATGTGTCTCTGTGTGCATGTGGTGTAGAGGGAGAAAGGGGGAGAGAGAGAGAGAGAGAGAGAGAGAGAGAGAGAGAGAGAGGGAGAGGGAGAGAGAGAGAGAAGAGAGAGATCTAGAAACATAGAAATTGATCTTGTCTATTGTATTTGCACTTAGTATCAACTGATTTAGTTTTATATAAGATATTTAGTTTGAATTTATAGATTTTTGTTTGAGCTTATATTTATAAGATTTTAAACAATTATTTAGGTGTATTCCAGACAAATAGCTTTCTATTCTGTTTCAAAGTAAATGAAAAATCACCACGTGAATGCTGATGACTACTTTACAATGCCACTTGAGCCATGGGACAGTCAGACTAGTTCGGGGGTCCCTGGGCATGTGAAGAGGCAGGAGCAGTCTGGTTCTCAGGCTCTTGGACACCCAGGCTCTGCGAGGAGCCGCAGAAGAGCTGAGAACTGAGTGGGGGTCCACTGCTGAATCTAGCCCGGGGCCTGGGAGAAAGGAGGTGAGCTCCAGCTGGTCTTGTGGGGTCAAGGGGAGTCCTTGACGTGATGGCTGCAGGCTTGGCTTGGGCTTAGTGGCGTCCTTCTATGGGAGATTAGACAGCTGCTCTATAGGCGAAGGCCTTCTCCATGGCTCCCCACAGAGGATACAGATGAAAAGATGTAGTCCATGGTTTTAAGGCATTTATTGTCATGTCTGAAAGTGGATGAGTAAAACCATATCCCACTTCTCAGGGTGGACCTGAGGCTAAATATCTTTTGCAGGGAGGAGTTTCTGGAGAGGGAAGCTTATTGCCTTTCCATTCAGGCTTCTAGGTACCTTATTAAAATAGAGATCTGTCTTGAGCCTACAAGACTACAGATCACGTCCTTTACATGTGGAGGGACTTGGAGCATTGCCCTTATGTGACTGATGGCCACAAATCTATGGAGGGCTGTGGCTAGTAACAGGCGCATGGTGCCTGGGAACATGCAAAATACCTACTGTCCCTTCAGAGTCTCTGAGGTTTTAAGACTTAGCTCAATCATATGGTCCCAAAATAGATATCAGATTAAGAATGAATATCCTGAAGTTTCATTATTCTCTGTACCTTGATTAGAGTGTTTCTCCATGTTAATTGTCATCTACTACAAAAAGAAACTCCTCTGATAAAGGTTGAAGATACACTAATACATGGGTATAATTCATTAGATACAACTATGTCTACTTAGCAGAATAATAGTAGGTTCTTCCCTAGGAAGGGCTATAACTTATATAGCCATATTTTCTTGGTCCTGATAATGATGGTATCTTATGGAATCGCCCTCAGATCGAATCAGAATGTGTTTGGATACTCCTATAACATGCATGCCTTTTTGCACCTATGGTCATATTTAAAAGGCCATTTGTTATTTATTGTAGCTTGGAAGATTGACAGCTAGAAAAAAAATTGATGTCGTTTTTTTTTTCTCTCGGTGATAGTATATAAAGCATCTCCCAGTACCATGAATACTTACCATTAGGAAATTTCAAAATTAATACCAACATAATTTCTCCATGTTCTATATTTCAAATATATGATGTCTTCAATAATAGGGTGTTATTGTCAAGTTCTGAGGAGTAAGGAAGAACGATAGAAACAGCCTATAATGTTTGGGGATTTATAGGGTCTCATTGCCCAGGACATCTAAACGTTATAACTCATTCCTGGTACTGGAATCTTCATTTTCTAGACTGTTGTGTCTGTAGTAGAGACCTTTTTGTTCCATTACAGTGCTACTCCATCTAAATATGTTTTAAATACTTTAAGAAGCTTCTACAGTAGTAGGTTTCCATTTAACATTTGAAAATGTTTTTAGTGTTACTTATTTTATCTCATATTCCCCTTTCTACCCCATTTGGTTCCCTTTAACCATTCATGCCACTGTGTGCTAGCTAATAAACCTTGAAATCCCATGCCTTGCCAAGACGTCCCCCTGACATCTATGGGCATTCAAAATTATTTCACACATGTATTTGAAGACTAAAAGTTGATATCCACAGATAGGAGGAAACATGATGCATTTTGTTTCTGAGTTCTGGGTTACGTCACTCAGAATTATTGTTTCTAGTTCCACCCATTTATGTGTTCATTATGTAGAAAACGGCTTTGTCAAACTCCATAATGAAGGTTCTGAAGAAATAAGGGATATAAGACAGGGTCCATGTCTCAACATACTAAGTGTGATACACAGCAAATCAATTGGCAGCATCATGCTAAACAGAGAAATAACCCCAATGTATTTGTAAAATCAGAAACAAGACAAGAAGGGTCCCCTTTTCTCCTTATTTACAATACAACATTTGAAGCCTTAGTTGACCTTTCAGACAAGTGGAGAATGTATAGAGATACAAGTAGGAAAGGAAATTAAAAGAATCTTAATTTTCATATATAATTCTATACCTAAAATACTCTAATGACTCCACCAGGAAATTCCTCCAACTGATAACCACATTCTGCAAAGGAGCATAATACAAAAGTAAGAAATAAATATCAATACCTTTTCTATATACACAGGACAATCACTCTGAGAAGAAAATCAAGAAAATGATACAATTTATAATAGCATCAAAAATTTGAATAAATGTAATGAAGAAATAAAAATTTTAGATTGAGAAAAGAAATGAAAGAAGATATCGGGAGATGGCAAGAGCTCTCATGTTGAAAAGACCATCTTACCAAAAGCAATCTAAAGGTTCACTACAAAGCTCAATAAAAATCCTGCTTTGATATATATCCAAGGCATACCCATTTGGAAAAATTGGTCAAGGGAATTGTGAGTTTGTTGTATTATTCTCCTGATCAATTAAAATTCCAATGTTTCTGAGAAATTAATATTTTGGCTTACACAGGTCCATATTGTCCATATATTCTTGCCCTACAACTACTTAATCCTGCTTTTATCTTACATTGACATGATTTTGTTTTACTTCTTTTTATTTTTATAAATTCTAAGACAAAAATTATAGCATCTACATTTGAAGCAATTTTTATTTCAAGAGAATGTAATGTAACCAAAAGTCCTACTGATGTTTCTAGTTAATTTATTTAATTAACATATTAAAATGTTACAGGTTATTTTGTGATCATTTTGTATTATTTATTTTATATTAATGGATGTTTTGCCTTCATACATGTCTGTGCACCTCATGCATGCCTGGTGTTTACAGAACCAAAAGAGTTTGTCTGCTTCTCTAGTATTGATGGTAATGAGCCACTGAGTAGATCCTGGTATTTGTACCTCTGGAATAGCAGCCAGTGCTCTTAAACACTGAGCCATTGTAATAGTTTTGAAATAGGCACCAAAAGATTATTTTTCAGTCAGATTATTAATTATTTAATAAATTATTGGTGTGAACAATTGAATAAGATACATACCTCTAAACTAAACCATCTTTTGTCATAGAACTTTATCTTGTAATAAAAAATAGAAATAACCATCATCAAATCTTTCATTTGCTGATTTTTTATTAGATATTTTCTTTATTTAGATTTCAAATGTTATCCTCTTTCCTAGTTTCCCCTCCTAAAACCCCCTATGCCCTCCCCCTTCCCCCTGCTCACCAACCCACCCACTCCTGCTTCCTGGCCCTGGCAGTCCTGTATACTGGGGCAAATAACCTTTACAGGACTAGGTCATCCTCTACTACATATGCAGTTAGAGACATGAGTCCCACCATGTGTTTTCTTTGGTTGGTGGTTAATCCCAGGGAGCTCTTGGGGGAGGAGGGTCTACTGGTTCATATTGTTGCTGATAAGATGATTATTTCTGAATAGCTTCAAAAAACATGTGTTCCCATCTTTAATACAGGACCGAATTTCTCTATGGCATAATTAACCCAAACTGTTTATATCTAATGCATACATGGGAATGATAATGAAATAGATGAAATAGATACTTTCCATTCTAATTTAGGGCACAGAGCCTACTAATCAATGTTACAGTGTAGCCTGGTTATACCATGCTCTCTGCCCAACTTCCAAGGCCAGAGGAACACAGATTGATTTAAACACTGCTTTATGGTAAATGGCTAGTCATGCAGCCATGAGAGAACATCATGATAATGTCCCACAAATCAGAACAGCAAACACAAAGTCTATTAACGTGATAAAATTTTCTATCAACTACTAATTTCTTGTTGATTTCTCAAATCATGAGTATCAAGAAGGTCCTTTTCTTACTGCACATTTATGGACATCTCAGCTCTCTGGTTCTCTTACTGTCTTCCCCCATGCCTAGAGTCACATCCAGTGTCCTCATGGCGGGGTCAGCTTGCTATTGCTGCACCTTTGTCCTCATCTGTCTTCCTTTGGGCCCAGTGTTATACTTTCTGCTCTTGGTCCTCAGAGAATTTTCTGGTCACTACTTTTTTTTTTCCCTGCCCTGTACTCATTTCCCCAGTGCACTGGCATTATTGTATGTTTCCATAATCTTTTGATTCAAAATATTTGATAATCCTTGGTTTCAGTAATTATTTCTGTTCCTATATTCCCTTGTATTCATACCAAGAGCTCATGATGAGAGGACAATTAAGAATTAGATTGCTAAAAGTCCTAGTTGTAAAATGCATAATGTTCTTCAGATAGAAGAGCACAAAGCAGGGTAGAGAAAGACTTGTATAACCTGTGGGGGGTTTTTTGTAGCATTATTTTTAATGTAAATTGGTAGTGAATGAACTGGAAGCAATTATTTGAAAATTTGTGGTTATGTTTAGGGTCTGAAAGTCACAGTTCTTTTAGGACTAGTAGTTACATGTGATATTGCCCATTCTACTTCAACAAATGTTCCTGTACTATAGGAACAACATTAATATGATTTAAATTCCATTAACATGAATATTTCATTTATGCAGCTACAAGCCTGGCACTCCTACTTAACCTCATAGTTGGAATCCATTCTGTCTCTCTGTGTCTTTGTCTCTCTGCCGCAGACCCTCTGGGCCCCTTGTCTGCATGGGTCGAGTTCTCTGGAGCAAGTGGGCAAGGATTTGACGAATGACAAACAAACACTACACAAACGAGTGTGGATCTGAGTGTAATTTGTCAAATTGAGCATCAGACTTTTTATACATAGGAAAGTTAGGTGACATACTGGCAAGATACAATGAGGTTACTAGAGGTTACTAGATTCTTACACAAAACAGAAATGCAAGCACAGGACTGGCAGGAACCAACTGGGATAAGATTCAATGTTAACAACTGGGATCAAAAACAGCTCCACCTAAGGTCCACTTAATCTTAGAAGCCATAGCTCCAATTGTAGACTATTGTATAGTCCACCTTTCCCCAGGCCATTTTAAATACTTGTATCTGGGTGTAACTCAGCTAGCTATAGTTCTAAGTATCTAGTCTGGCTCCTCCTCAGGCCACAAACATCATTATTCCTAAATAGTGGTGAATTCCTGTGTAGGGCAGTGACATAGCTATTCATGCCCAAGGTTGGATCAAGGACTGCCTAGAATCTAACTTAGCTATATATCAAAATATGAATCGTTAGGAGCACTTATAATGAAGCAATATTAAGGGAAAGCACGCAGATCTGTTTACCAACTAAAGCAAGGATATTAGAGCATTCTTTATACAGGATGCCTTGATTCCAGGAGACTTAAGTTTCCGTGAACTTTTTGCCTCAGGACTGCACCAAGACTTTCCAGCCTGTCAGGCGGGTCACTACTGGAGTGGATGTAGCATTTCTCTATGTCTCTCTGTGTCTCTCTCTTTTTTTTTCTGTCTCTGTCTCCCTCCCCCCGCTCCATCTCTCTTTCTTTCTCTGTGTCTCATTGTCAATGCCTGTGTTCATCTGGTTGTTTTTCATTATTTACTCATGAAACTGACTTTTATTTACAATAAACTATGGGTACATGTTGGAAATAAATCATATATTTTAGATTCTTACTTGTTTTTATAAACATGTATTTGACTTTGCAGAGAGACCTTAAAGGTCTGAAACATGAAAGTTGAACAGAAGCAAATGGCTACTGGTTCAGGATTGTTGATCATTTGTTACAAGACCTCCTGTCTCAGCGCTATTAGTCTACATAATTAGAATCTGACAGTCTAAACATGCTGAATAGCAAAGTTTAATTATAAATGTGACCAAGCAATGGGCATTTTAAAATTTGTAATTAAATATGCTCTATAGGACAAAGTGTTTTAACATATGGCTTAAAGGCTAAAGCATTTCTTAAAATCAATTTCTAAGCACATGGATATAAGCAGTTAAAACTCAACAGACCATCTCAGAGGAAAAGGAGGACAGGGTGCACAGAGGAATGCTGCAACAGGACACCAGAAGGAGGGCAACATTTGGAATATAAAAAAAATAAGTATTTAACTTAAAACCTCAAAAGACAATAAATGATAAATTAAATTTCATGTTTTATACCCATCTTTTCTTAAACATGAGTTTGCTAAAATCTTACAATTTATCATGAGATTTAAGTTGTCTGAGGCCATCAACTGTTGCATTTGCTTTCTTGCTAAGGTCCCATTGCCCCTATTGTGCCCAACTGCTTCAGAATAACAAGATCCTGCAGCTCAATGCTCCAATCTTACATTCATTCCATGTAATAAACATGTTTAGTTCTTTGTTATTTGTTTATTTATTGTTTGTTTGTTTGTTTGTTTGTTGTTTGTTTTTCAAGACAGGGTTTCTGTGTACAGCCCTGGCTGTCCTGGAACTCACTTTGTAGACCAGACTGGCCTCAAACTCAGAAATCTGCCTGCCTCTGCCTCCTGAGTGCTGGGATTAAAGGCATGCGCCACCATGCTCAGCACATGTTTAGTAGTTGTAACATACATATAATTAGTAAAATTCTGGAGATGGAATTTCAAGTGGTTCTGTGTTTTTAATTGCTGAATTTTTAGAAGGGTGGTTTGGCTTTTACCTTCATTGCAGGTAAGATTTGCCACACTCCTTGTTCATGTCACTCCAGGAATAATGTCACAATACTGGGATAAATATAACAACAATTTTAGTAGAGTTTTGTGCTTTTGATTTTTGTAATTTTTATTATTACTTCTATTTGTTTATTTATTTATTTATTTATTTATTTATTTATTTATAGCCCAGAAGCTGGAAATAACCCAGATGCCTCACACACACAAAAAAATAGATACAGAAAATATGGTTCATTTACACAATGGAATGCTACTCAGCTATAAAGAACAAGGACATCATGAGTCCTTTTTATTACCACTTTTTATTACCCTAACTAAATAAAACTATGTTATAAAGTAATTACATGTGAATATTTGTAACACTGTAATTCATAAACAAGATATTGTAAATATTCCAAAAATAACCATCAATTAATGGGTACAGAAACAAAAACTGGTTAGCCTGCACTTTGGATTCACTACCAGGTGATTGTATCAGGCCAAGTATAGAATTGTAATTGAACTTAAGAAAGCACAAGGATATATCTAGGGTTAAGGAAAGATCCCAGAGTTAGTGTGCTGGAATGCAAACCTGCATAAAAATCACTGAGAATTTTTATACTGTACACTTAAAAAGATATCATGTTAGCTGTTCATAAAAAATATTTTATGCTAAATTCTAACCAACTAAGAGGGAAGTTTAAGACATCTTTAAATAGCCATTACTATTAAATTGAAGAAATGAGATTTTGGAATATAAATTGTGTGTTTTAATTATAACATTTTATGTTTAATAGATTTTTAAGAACTAAAATATGAGTATTAGCCACTCCACTGTGTCAGGAAAAGAAGAATTGATTTATGCATTTGAGTTTAAATAATTATTTGAGGAGATATTGAAAAATAATTCTGCTGAAACTTGATGCACTATTTGATCATATCATCATCCTGTTGGCAGCTGTTTTGCCATAAAAAACCCAATAACTTACAGATATAATCATTTATATATTCTTTTTTATGTTTATTCTAGTAATTTTCACTGGTAAAAATAGAAAATAAACACATGAAGAATTAAGGTATAAGAATTAATTCATAGAAGCTGCAGAGATGACTGAGGAGTTAAGAGCAAACATTGTGAGGAAGATGTGTGCTTATCTTCCAGCATCATGCCCTGTAGTTCAAAACTGGACACATTTGACCTCCATAGAATCCATATCCTCCTCTAGTCTCTGCCTGAATTGCATAAACATGAACAAGCCCACATAGATAATAAATATGTTATTTCCAAATAAACATAATAGACTATTTTTTATTTCTTTTAAAGTAGAATTTTATTCTAGAATTTTTTTTTCAATTTTTAATTAGATATTTTGTTAATTTACATTTCAAATGCTATCCCGAAGCTTCCCTCTCCCCTCCCACCGCCCTGTTCCCCTGCCCACCTACTCCCACTTCTTTGCCCTGGCATTCCCCTGTATTGGGGCATATAAAGATTGCAATACCAAGGGGCCTCTCCTCCCAATGATGGCCGACTAGGCCATCTTCTGCTACATATGGAGCTAGAGACACGAGTTCTGGGGGTTCTGGTTAGTTCATATTGTTGTTCCCCTTCTAGGGTTGCAGACACCTTCAGCTCTAGCTTCTCCAATGTGGGCCCTGTGCTCCATCTTATAGATGACTGTGAGCTTCCACTTCTGTACCAGCTATATATATCAGGGTCCCTTCAGTAAACACTTGTCCTATACAATAGTGTCTGAGTTTAGTGACTGATTATGGGATGGATCCCCTGGTAGGTTAGTCTCTGTATGGTCCATCCTTTCATCTTAGCTCTAAACTTTGTCTCTGTAACTCCTTTCATGGGTATTTTGTTTCCTATTCAAAGGAGAAATGAAGTATCCACACGCTGGTCTTCCTTCTTGATTTTCTTGTGTTTTGCAAATTGTATCTTGGGTGTTCTAAGTTTTTGTGCTAATATCTATATATCAGTGAGCGCATAACCAATGACTTCTTTTGTGATTGGGTTACCTCACTAAGGATTATGTCCTCCAGATATATCCATTTCCTCAAGAATTTCATAAATTCATTTTTTTAATAGCAGAATAGTACTTCATTGTGTAAATGTACCACATTTTATGTATCCATTCCTCTGTTGGGTTCTTTCCAGCTTCTGCCTATTATAAATAAGGCTGCTATGAACATAGTGGAGCATGTGTCCTTTTTACCAGTTGGAACATCTTCTGGGTATATGCCCAGGAGAGGTATTGCTGGATCATCTGGTAGTACTATGTCCAATTTTCTGAGAAAATGCCAGACTAACTTCCAGAGTGGTTGTACAAGCTTGCAATCCCACCAGCAATGGAGGAGTGTTCCTCTTTCTCTACATCCTCGCCAGCGTTTGCTTTCACCTGAATTTTTGATCTTAGCCATTCTGACTGGTGTGAGGTGGAATCTTAGTGTTGTTTTGATTTGCATTTTCCTGATGATTAAGGATGTTGAACATTTTTTCAGATGTTTCTCAGCCATTCGGAATTCCTCAGTTGAGAATTCTTTGTAAGACCTTCTTTTGTTTGCCATTTAAACATGTCTGTATTTGGCTGGAGGCACTGGTTTATATGACAAAATGATGTACATATCCATTTTATAAGACTATCTAGATGCTTTTTATAATTTTGAAAAGTCTACATCACAGCCTTTATTCTATTCTGTTTTCCTGATTAAAAAAATTAAAAATGAAATACTAAAATACTATCTTCTTTTTGTGCCTTATTAATTTTTATTATTACATTTATTTATTTATTTTTACAGTCCAGAAGCTAGAAATAACCCAGATGTCTCACAAAAAAAAAGAATGGATACAGAAAATGTGGTTCATTTACACAATGGAATGCTACTCAGCTATAAAGAACAAGGACATCATGAGTCTTGCAAGCAAATGGATGAAACTAGAAAGTAACATCCTGAGTGAGGTTCAGCATGCACTTCTTGGCATCCACAACAGTGTCTGGGTTTGATAATTGTATGTGGGATGAATTCTCAGGAGGAACAGTCTCTGATGGCATTTCCTTCAGTCTCTGCTTTACACTTTATCTCTATATTTGCACCTGTATTTTGTTCTCCTTTTACGAAGGACCAAAGAAGCCACTCTTTGGTCTTCCTTCTTCTTCTTGAGCTTCATGTGGTCTGTGAATTGTATCTTGGTTATTTGGAGCTTTTGTGCTAATATCCATTTATCAGTGAGTGCATACCATGTGTGTTCTTTTGTGATTGGGTTATATCACTCAGGAATATATTTTCTAGTTCTATCAATTTACCTAAGAATTTCATGAATTCATTAATTTTAATAGCTGACTAAATGTAAATTGTGTAAATGTAAATTGTGTAAATGTACCACATGTTCAGTATCCATTCCTCAGTTGAGGGATATCTGGTTTCTTTCCAGCTTCTGGGCTATTATAAATAAGGCTGATATGTACAGAGTGGAACATGTGTCCTTATTACATGTTGGAACAACTTCTAGGTATATGCCCAGGAGTGGTATAGCTGGGTCCTCAGGTAGTTCTAAGACCAATTTTCTGAGCAACTGCCAAACTGATTTTCAGAGTCATTGTACCAGCTTGTAATCTGACTAGCAGTGGAGGAGTGTTCCTCTTTCTCCACATCCTCAACAGCATCTGCTATCACCTGTTTTTTTTTTGTTTGTTTGTTTTTTTGTTTTTTTTTTTTTAATTTTAGCCACTCTGACAAGTGTGAGGTAGAATCTCAGGGTTGTTTTGATTTGCATTTTCCTGATGACTAAGAATGTTGAACATTTCTTTAAGTGCTTCTTGGCCATTCAGTATTCCTCAAATAATTTTTTTTGTTTAGCTCTGTACACCATTTTTATTAGATATTTTCTTTATTTACTTTTGAAATGTTATCCCTTTCCTAGTTTCCCCTCCGAAAATCCCCTCCTCTCCCCCTGCTCCCCAACCCACTAAATCCCATTCCTGGTCCTAGCATTCCCCTATACTGGGGCATAGAGCCTTCACATGACCGTTGATGACCAACTAGGACATCCTCTGCTACATATACCACTAGAACCACAAGTTCTACCATGTGTTTTTGATTGATGGTATAGTTCCAAGGAGCTCTGGGCTACTGGTTAGTTCATATTGATGCTCCTCCTGTATGGTTATTTGATTCTTTGTAGTCTAACTTCTTGAGTTCTTTATTTATATTGGATATTAGCCCTCCATCAGATGTAAAATTGGAAAAGATCTTTTTTCAATCTGTTGGTTGCATTTTTGTCCTATTGACAATATTATTTGCCTTACAGAAGCTTTGCAATTTTATTAGGTTCCATTTGGCCATTCTTGATCTTACAGCACAAGCCATTGGTGTTCTGATCAAGATTTTTTTTTCTATACCCACATATTCTAGGCTCTTCCCCACTTTCTCCTCCATAAGTTTCAGAGTATCTGGTTTTATGTGCAGGTTCTTGATCCACTTGGAATTGAGCTTTGTACAAGGAGATAAGAATGGGTCCATTTGCATTCTTCTACATGCTGACCACTAGTTGAAACAGCATCATTTGTTCAAAATTCTGTCTTTTTTCCATTGGATGATTTTAGCTCCTTTGTCAAAGATCAAATGACCATATGTGTATGGGTTCATTTCTGCGTCTTCAATTCTATTCCATTGATCTTCCTTCCTATCTTTGTACAAATACCATGCAGTTTTTTTTTCCACTATTGCTCTGTAATACAGCTTGAGGTAAGAGATGGTAATTCCACCAAAAGTTCTTTTATTGTTGGGAATACTTTTCACTATCCTGGGTTTTTTGTTATTCCAAATGAATTTGCTCTTTCCAACTCTATGGAGAATTGATTTGGATTTTGATGGGGATTGCATTGAATCTGTAGAATGCTTTCAGCAAGATAGCCATTTTTACTATATTAATCCTGTGAATCCATGAGCATGGGAGACCTTTCCTTCTTCTGAGATCTTCCTCAATTTCTTTCTTCAGAGAATTGAAGTTCTTGTCATTCAGCTCTTTTACTTGCTTGCTTAGAATCACACCAAGGAAGGTAATATTATTTGTGACTTTTGTGAAGGGTATCATTACCCTAATATCTTCCTGAGTCTGTTTATCCTTTGAATAGAGAAAGACTACTGGTTTGTTTGAGTTAATTTTATATCCAGCCCCTTTGCTGAAGTTGTTTACGAGTTTTAGGAGTTCTCTGGTGAAAATTTTGGGGTCGCTTAAGTGTACAATCACATTATCTGCAAATAATGATAGTTTTAATTCTTCCTTTCCAGTTTGTATCCTTTCTACCTCTTTTTGTTTTCTAATTGCTTTAGCTACAGCATTGAGTACTATATTGAATAAGTAGGGAGCGAGTAGGTAGTTTTGTCTAGTCCATGATTTTAGTGGGATTATTTCAATTTTCTCTCCATTTAGTTTGTTGTTGGCTACTGGTTTGCTGTATATTTTTTTTTTAATAGTCCTCTCTTTTTTTTTTCAACTTTTATTAGATATTTTCTTCATTTACATTTCAAGTGTTATCCAGAAAGTTCCCTGTATCCTCCCCCCTCCCGGCCCTGCTCCCCTACCCACCCGCTCCCACCCCCTGGCCCCGGCGTTCCCCTGTATTAGGGCATATAAAGTCTGCATAACCAAGGGGCCTCTCTTCCCACTGATGGCCAACTAGGCCATCCTCTTCTATATATGCAGCTAGAGACACGAGCCCAGGGGGTACTAGTTAGTTCATGGTTATTCTTCCACCTATAGGGTTGAAGACCCCTTCAGCTCCTTGGGTACTTTCTCTAGCTCCTTCTTCCTTGGGAGTTTATTTTTTCTTTGAGTTTATTTATGTAGTGGATTACGTTGGTGGATTTCCATATATTGAACCATCCCTGCATCTCTGGGATGAAGCCTAATTGATCATGGTGAATGATTGTGTTGATGTGTTCTTGGTTTCAGGTGGCAAGAATTTTATTGAGTACTTTTTGCATCAATGATCATAAGGGAGATTGGTCTGACGTTTATTTTCTTTGTTCTTTGTGTGGTTTAGGTATCAGCATAATTGTGGTTTCATATAAAGAACTGGGTAGTGTTTCTTCTGTTTCTATTTAGTTTGAAAAGTAATAGTAATAGACCTTCTTTAAAGGTCTGATAAAATTCTCCACTAAAGCCATCTGGTCCTGGGCTTTTATTTTTATTTTTATTTTTTATTTTATTTTATTTTATTTTTTTTGGTTGGGAGGCTATTAATGACTGCTTTTAATTATTTAGAGAATATGCGGATGTTTATAGGGTTTATTTGCTCCTGTTTTAACTTTGGCACCTGGTATGTGTCTAGAAAATTTTCCATTTCATCCAGATTTCCAATTTAGTAATTCTAATTGAGTATAAACTTTTGCAGTAGGATCTGATGTATTTTTTTGGATTTCCATGGTTTCTGTTGTTATGTCTCTATTTTCATTTCTGATTTTATTAATTTGAAAACTCTCTCTGAGTCCTCAGGTTAGTCCGGCTAAGGGTTTATCTATTTTATTGATTTTCTCAAAGACCAGCCTTTTTATAAGTAATTTTCTCTTTAAAAATATTAAAATTACATAATAAAATTTAAAAATAACATAAGAGTGCTTATGTTATATATCTTCCTTTTTATTTCTCATAGTCTATCACATTTCTTGTTTTTCCAGGTAGATATTTAACATATATATCTAGAAATGCAACAAATGCCTTAATGTCTTTATTATTTACTCACTTTTACAAGTCCAACATGTACTCTAATTAGCCAGTTAATTGCAGGGTGTAGTATCCTAGAATATACTAGTTTGATGGAAAAGTTTCAATAAGTTAAATTTTAGGGTCAAGATTATACTTAAAGAGAGTCAAAGTTTAGAGTCTGAGCATGTAGTTCAGTGATAGAGTGAAAGCTTGGTATGTGTGCCTGCCTTGGTTTCATGCACAGCATACACAAGAATTCAAATTTTATAATCACTAAATCTTAGTATTATATAACACTTTCAAACTTCAAGAGAAGGGTAATCAATTTGTTACAATTCGTAGGGTATTGTCTTCTTTATTGTTGACAATTAAGTCATTTTTAATTAGTGTATATAATCAGCTTTACCATTCATAGGAAATTGATACTTTGAAATCATTCTTGCCAGTTTCAGAGAATGATGAATGTGTCTAAATTGCTTGTGTAAAAATTGTAGATGGTTAAGTAGCAAGTAACATTAAAGTGTCTTATATTGTTTTCGTATATTCTGGATAGTGTAATGGGACTTCTAACTAAAGTTACAAAGGACACTTATCCCATTGGAACAAGACAGTAGTATATTGAGATAGTTAAGATCATACTCTATGGTAATATGCATATGTTTGTGTGATATTACATATTTCAAACTATATATGTTATTAAACTATGTTAATTTTATTGTTCATTATTGAGCCTATAAAATAACCATTTGAAATGTGTATATAGTAATGTATCAATTAGTTTTACGAAAAAATAGAATATTAAATAATTCTGTAGGTGATTTCCAGGTATATATCACTATGCAAATATTCATGGAAGAAATGATCACCCTCATGACTGTTGGGAGCAAAAAAATAAGGGGGGTCCTGGGGAAGCCCTGTGGAAGAAGGGGGAGAGAAATAGCCAGAGTTCCTATGCTCTGTGCAGGTGGATGTGGAGAGAGCTGCCAGGTGCTTTCTATTCGGCGCAGGATGGGCATCTAAGCCTCTGACCCTACTTGGCAGGGGGTGGATAAGAGGCAGCCCTCAGACCAAGACCGGGGATCCTGAGGTCACACCCTGTAACCCTGGGGTTATAGGAGAGAGGGATGAGGGAAGAGGGAAATCGCTTTTCAAAAGAAAGAAATATATAAAAATCAATAAAAATATACACATTAAAATGTCAACCAAGTTCCGAACTATCATTATTCTACAATACTTTATCTCACAAATCCTCTTATCTGTAGACAAGTAAAGTCCTCCTGACCCACACTTGACCCACACTTGACCCACACTTGACCCACACTTGGAATCTTATTTCTTTTATATGGGATTAATTAAAAGAAGTTAGTAATGATATTGCAAACTGTTTCTCTTTCCTTAAAATATAAGACTTTTCCAAGATGCTTTAAACCATTTATACTTAGCAATTTCTCTTGTCTGTATCAAAGACAATTATATTTCCATAATAAAGAACAATGTGAGAAAATGACATATTATCTTTAATCATAATGGCGATGTTAAAATTGGTTGTAAGTATATACTATCTATGATACTCTCTTTAATATAACATGTTATATATTTGCAAAATATCATTTAAAGAAAATAAATGTCACTTAAATCTATATGATTTTAAAACGTACATTTCAAAATTGTTATAATTCATGTGTTTTTTTAAAGGAAATTGAGGACATAGAAATAGAAAGGGAAATTAGTGAAAACACTACTAATATTACATTTTAATGTATTGGTTTCTTAATAGTTTTGTTTGGGTATGCAAATTTTAGTGTAAACCATATTGAGTGCATTATCTTATGTATGTGATAGCTGTGTATGTACCTGAAATGATATACATTGAACTCATACATTACAGCATAATACACATGTTGCTTGGATTTGATGCTAATTCTCTGACATGATTTTTAATAAATCCTTATGAAACTCTACTTTAGTGACTAATTCTCTTAAACATCTTCATTATTTTCACATAACACTACATTTATTGCTGAATTCAGTAATTAGTGTGTTATCTCCCAACAAAGCATTCCCTACTAAAAAGGAACTACTTATCTTGACCTGGTTTAAGAACATATTCTATAACAATATCTATCTTTATTAGTTTCATCTTTCTCATATAGACAAATACAAGTACCTGACAGTGAAGTCGTCTACATTGTCATGACTCTTACCTTTCTCATTGCCATTTCCTTTTACTTAGATGCCTTCTTCCTATTGCCCTGGAGATACTACACCAATATTTATAGTCATCTTTATATTTTCTAGACAACTAGACAATTTTCCTTGCCATATGTAATTTTCTTCATTGATCTCTTATAGATCTATATGTTGTAAGAACATTTTATTTATATATTAATTTTCTTTGCATCATTACATATAATTTACATGTTAATTATATATACATATACATATACATATACATATACATATACATATACATATACATATACATATACATATAGACAGTCATACTGAAATAAGATATTATCTGTTCTCTGATGTATGCCCTCTTCTCTGTGGAGCATCAGATGCCTCTGTGCCAAACCAGACCAACAAGGGAAAATAAGAGCTGAGACAAATAGGATCCACAGGGATCCACAGGCTCAGACTGCCTGAGAATGCCAGGAGTGTTAGAAAAAAAGTGAGAAAGTTTGGGTTGCCTGCACATGGCAAGAAACCAGGGTCACGAGTCTCTAGGCAGCTAGAGATCACTGGTGTGGTATCACCAGTGCAGGTGTCATCTCTGCCTCTGGCAATATGAGCCTCTCAGCCACGTGTGCCCAAGATCCAGTGATGAATGCTTCAGGAGAGAGAACTCTTCCCCAAATGTTACAGCTCAGCATAGATAGCTACTCTCAGACAATCCTCAATTAAACAAATGTGTGCTTTATTCCACAAGGACAGGGACTGTATATACACCTTGAGGAGTTGGGTGGGATTTAAGGGATAGATGTTTCTCACTGGCTGAGTTTGAGATGTGAGTAATGCTCTATTTTCAGGGGAAAGAACTCTAGATACTACATTACATGACTGACTGCCAAAGTTCCTTTCAGTGGGGTGTCATGTTACCTGTTCTAGATCAGGTACAGAAATAGGTAGGGACTGGCTCCACTTTTGCAAGTCTTAGATCTCTGAGATTTCCTGGGTCTGAGCTCACTCAGCCTAGCTAATTCTCATGCCTGTCTGGTAGCATGGCCCACTTGCCCTACAATGATTAGTTATTCTATAATCTTTTTTACTTTCCTAATGCTTTGTACACAGTATAGGCTCAAGGGTCACATGTAATTAAATTTTTAAAAAACTGTAAATTACTACTGTATAATGCTTAAAACCGAAAATACATGTAATGTGAAGTAAACTTATAAACAGTTGAGATACTAAAATGCATTGGTTTTTACTTTAAAGTTGATAGGACTAGCTCATTTATTAAAACTAGTAACTAAGAAACTGTATTTATTTGGCAGACAATTAAATCCAACTGAAACACTTGTTTACTTCATGGAATCATAATTTGGATACCATTTCAAAGACAAACTGTTACAGTAAGAAAGTGTTTCCTCCCAGTCTGTATTAGCAAGTCTGTCAGCATCTATAGGATCCCCAAATCAGCCTTCTAGCTCAGTTCTCAACAAGTGCCAACTAACATCTGGTTCTTATCCTTACTCTCTTTGTAATACTACATATGTGATAACAATTAAAAATTCAGAGCAGGAGGACATTGTAATAGTCAATAGCTTGAACAGGTAGGGATAAGGAACAAATGGGGTTTTATGTGTTTACTTCATGGAATCAGAATTTCGACACCATTTGACAGACAACTGTCCTTTAGGCAAATAAGATATAAATCTCAATCAAGGATAACTGAGGGGAGTGTTAGTTTGTTTTCTGTTGTGTTAAGACAACATGACAAAAATCTAATTGGATATGAAAATGTTTGCTGGAGAATTCTCGCTTGTATCAAGTTGACAAATAACAAACCAGCACAATAGAACAATTATGAACTTGACACCTAAATACATCTATCTCTGCTGAAAGATAAACTTTCCTTAAATAAGATTTCCATGTCACAACTCTTCACTCCAAGGTCAGGAATCTTCATGTAAGAGGAGCTGGAAAGATTATGAGACAGAATCCCATCACAAGCTGAAGAAGATTGACATTTGATAGACACTGGGAAAGGAAGAGCCAGTTTTGTTCAGTAATGTGATCTCTAGTAGGTAAACCAGATACCAGAGCAGACCCAGTGCACTAGCAATTCAATTTACTTTTTGCTCCATAAGGAAAAAAATGGGGGAAAATACCTCAAAGTTGAGTAGGAGGGAAAGGAGAATGGAGAGGATAGATTCGGGAAGAGTTTAAGGACTGCATATGTTCAAAATATACTGTATAAAATTCTCACAGAATTAAAAAAATTGTTATAAAAATCAATTTGCCATAGTGAAATCTCTTTGAGTACTGAATGAACTTGAATGATTTAGGGAAGAACTATCCAAAGACTCCAGCTCCTTGAATCCTTACTATATTAAAACTTTAATGTGATAGGGAAGAATGGTTGAAACATCACAGTTCATGATTTCTACTCTTACAAGAATGAAGCCTAATTATAATATTTTCAAACATTCCTCTTCCCTATACCTTACCACAACATCAAAGGTATCACATATAATAGCAGGATTTACAGATAAAAGAAGTATGGGATTTAATTCGATTTAAGGATGTCCTAGGGTGTCCAAGGACAATAGAAGAAAAAAGATAAGAACAATAGAGAATTAGTCATTGATATCTATACTTAAACATAATAAACAAAACCTACTCCTATTTATATGACCTCAAATTTCACACTACAGTACTTTTAAACTAATCATATTATACCTGGCTTTTAAAAATAATCATTTATCTTGCTGAAAGATAGTCAAATTGCACAGGTATTTTGGTTTTGAATGTTGGATTTAAAATAACTATGATTACTATGTCAAGGACTTTAATAAAAAGTACCAAATTAATGCATGCATAATGTAATCAGAGAAGTAAAAATACTAATAATCACAGGGAAATGATCACTATTATCAACAGTATAATAGAAAAAATGGTTAATAAATACACATGAAGGTCCAATATTATTTGTATTGGAAGTCTAAATGGAAGAAAAAAAATATTTATCACATCTTGTTAAGTAATACTTAGAGAAAAATATTTTTGAAGACATTGAGAAATGAATGTGTATTATATTTGACTGCTGACTCAGCAGTAACATATTAAAATATAGCACATTTGATGTTACCTGTCAAGATCAACATGACTAATTGCTAATATGCTTTAATCAGACAGCTTTTCAAAATTTATTTTTCTAGACACACTAAAAACATATCTGACATATATGATAGTTAATATTGATTGTCAATATGACAGTATCTAGAATCACCTAGAAGTCTAGCCTGGGCATATCTGAAAGGGGTATATAGATTAGGTTAATTGAAGTTGGACAACTGCTTCTAAATGTATGTGGTTACATCCCATTCTCTGAGGTCCAGAACTGAATGAAACGACATGCACAAGAATTTACATTTTTCTGCTTTTCGTCTGTAGATGCCTCAAATGCCTGTCATCATGACTTCCCTGCCAGAGTGACTGTAGCCTCCTGTCAAAAGCAAATCTAAATCTGTTCTTTCTAAGGTGCTCTTGCCATGAACTATGTCACAGCAATGGTAAGTGAATAAAAATATATTCATAATATCTGAGGTAGTTTTAGAAATAATTCTTATAGAAAGCTAAATGTCACCAAGGTCAGCATTCTTGACTTATAGAACAAGAGTTTATAGAAATATAGAACTCACAATTAACACCCTATAACCATATTACTTTTCTCGATTAAGAAGAGGTCCTGATATATGGTTTCCTAATATTCTGAATGTCGATTTTTCCCAACATGAGACATTCTAAGCCACCAAATGAAGTCAGTGAGGATAGAGCTGGAAATGGTATCCATCCATGACTCTCACAAATCTAGCTTGCATATAATATCTTGTCAGATGAGCAAGAACACAGTATTTCTTGTTGAGTTCATGCTCCCAGAAATTGTAGTGAGTAAAGCCACTGATGTATTTTCAAAATATAGACTAAAGTGAACTCAATCATTAAAAGACAAGCTGAAGATGAAAAAGAACAAAACTGAAAGACTAAGAGATTGAACAAGGAGAAAATAAATATCTTCTTACTAAGTTAAAGAAGATAAAGAATCAAGCAGAATGTAGGTCAAAGAGATTTAACCAGGACAGTTCAGGAAATTATGGTAGTTTATCTATTTACAACCCGGAACTTTATCTCAAAACAAGAGAACAGCTACTAAGGAATGGAATTGGTTTTTATCAGAAATATATTTCATTTTTTTTAATCACCAAGAAAACATGAATAAAGAGAATAAATTTAGGAGCTTATTAACAACACTTCAGGAACTGTTGTGCTATTCCACAATCAAGTCAAGCTTCTTAAAGGTCCATGTCCACCTGTACACAGACTTATCCACATACAAAAGGGGTTCTTCCTTCTTCTGGCACTTTTCTATGCAAAGCTTTCAAATCCTTTCCAACACCATGATGACACTTTCATATTTAGACTGCCTTTTTGATCTGCATCAGGGCCTCCATCCCTGGGTTGACTCTTCTTGCACATTATGTTCTTGAGCTTGAACTCAGTTAGTAGTTCCTACATCTTTTTTGTTTTTATGAATTTATTTATTTTTTATTAGATATTTTCTTATTTACATTTCAAATGCTATCCCCTTTCATAGTTTCCTCTCAGAAAGTCCCCTATATCCTCCTCCTGCCATGCTCCCCAACCCACTCATTCCCTCTTCCTGGCCCTGGCATTCCCTTGTACTGGGGCATATAATCTTCAAAAGACTAAGGTCCCAATGATGGCCGACTAGGCCATCCTCTGCTACATATGCAACTAGAGACACAAGCTCTGGGGGTACTGGTTAGTTTATATTGTTGTTCCTCCTATAGGGTTGCAGACCCCTTTAGCTCCTTGGGTACTTTCTCTAGCTCCTTCATTGGGGGCCCTGTGTTCCATCCAATAGATGACTGTAAGCATTCACTTCTTCATTTGCTAGGCACTGGCATAGCCTCACAAGAGGTAGCTACATCAGGGTCCTGTCAGCAAAATCTTGCTGGCATATGTTCCTACATCTTTAGCCTCATGTAGTGTCACTGACTCATGGAGATCTTTTACTTCCTGTGAACTTTTTCTTCTACTTCATTGACTACGAGCAATTTTTGCCTATTTACTTTCAGTATTCTTAATTCTTACTACGCAGTTCCTATTTTCCCTGGTATGTACTTGCTTAGGACTTGGCCTTTTTTTTTTTTTTAATTCATGGGGTATTTTATCAATCCTCCCCAGGGCGGGGGGTGGGGTGGGGTGGTGGTGGTGGTGGTGGTGGAGCGTTGTCCCGAGGCTTAAAGTTCACGGAAACTTAGTCTCCTGGAATCGTGGCATCCTGTATAAAGAATGCTCCAATGTCCTTGCTTTAGTTGGTAAACAGATCTGTGTGCTTTATCTTAATATTGCTTTATTACAAGTGCTCCTAAGGATTGATATTTTGACATATAGCCAAGATAGATTCTAGGCAGTCCTTGATCTGACCTTTGGCATGGATAGCTAAGTCACTGCCCTACACAAAAATTTACCATTATCTAGGAAGAAGGAAGTTTGTGACCTAAGGAGGAACCAGAGTAGATACTTAGAACTATAGATAGCTGAGTTACACTCATATACAAGTATTTACAATGATCTAGGGGGAAGGTGAACTATACAATAGACTAGAATAGAAACTATGGCAAGGGCATGAAGCCCTTGCCTCTGGCTTCTAAGATTAAGTGGTCTTTAGGTGGAGTTGTTTTTGATCCCAGTTGTTAACATTGAATTTTATCCCAATTGGTTTCTGCCAGTCCTTTCATGTTTGCATTCCCTGTTTTGTATAAGAATCCAGTAACCTCATTGTACCTTGCCGGTGTGCCACCCAACTTCCCTATTTTCTTCTGAATAAAAAATTTGATGCTTCATTTGACAAATTACATTCAGATTCAATATACTCTCTCATGTCTGTGTCTGTCATTTGCCACCAACTCTATGCCCATCTGCCGGAACCCCTGATTTCCCACGGATTGAGTGGGGCCGACTAGGCCCCGTCCGTGACAAATTTCTATACCTTCTCAATTCATGGGAAGTTCATTTTGAAGGAGCAGTAGGGTCTTCCCTGTAGTTCCTGTAGACAGATAACCATAAGTAAAATTGAACTATGACTTGTGTTCTTATTATTATAACTGAAGAATTCAGGCTGATCATCTACATTCTCCCACTCATATCCAGAACCTTGTCTATCCTTTAGAGCACCTGTTACAGGGTATAACTTAATGGACTTGGCAGATGAAGTTTCTTCCTTTTACATTGGCCTACCTAGGAACAGTCTGATCATTAGAGATATTAAAGGTGTCTCTATGCATTTAACTCCCTTGGAAACTAAATGAATATAGAAATAGATATTTCATTTATCTTTATTGCAATCATGATAACAGAAATTTGTTTTGCCCAGGTCAATATACTGATGTCTTAATACTCAATCTGGTAATGTTGGGTAGAGACCAACTAGGGCATATGAGTAGAACCTCATGGGTGTGATGAGTGGACATATAGGGACAGACACTAGAGAATTTGCTTACTCCCCTTGCCCTATATAAACTAGGAAAAGGCAATTACCAAGAACTCAATCATCCTGCCATGATGACCTTAAAAATTCTAATTTTTAGAAGGATATGAGAAATAAATGCTTCACATTTCAGTTGCTGAGTTTGTGGAGTTCTGTTGTATTAAGCAAAACTGATTAAATGCAGATTGTTTTCTAATTTGATAAAAGTAAACAATACTGTATTACATTCATGTGCTACTTCATATATGCTAGTCAATCATATAGACAGAGACCACTGTATAGAAAGAATTAGCTCAAGATGTAGGCATTTTGTGAGTTATAAAAACTAATTTTTTCCCAGATGTAAAATGACAATCAGAAAAACAAAACCCAGAAAAACATCACAATGTGAGAGAGATTTTAGTAAGGATCTTTCAAGTTGATATCTTTGTAATAGACTGCTATAGCAGATATAGCATGAAACAATTCCCTTGACAGACAAAGTAGACCTGATTTTCCCATGGTTGGCCCAGGATATATTATTTCACCTTTTATTGCTGCTGATAGATATTTTAAAGAAAAATTGCTTAGTTTTAATGTTGAACAGTCTAAAGTGGTTTCAGGACCCTGGGAATAAAAGTCAGTTTCTTAAAAATCCTCTGGTCTTCTGCCAACATGCATGTAAATACATCTTATTACAAAATTGTTTAACTATGTCATAAAGATCTATTAAAATAAAATGCCAATCTTGAATAGGTAAAAATTGCTTATCAGTTTATATACATATACATAGACTGTTCCTGTCTGTCTGGATTAACTAAGAATTTTATAGAGGAAGTAGAATTGAGTGGATTTACAGCATTGGTCTCTTCTAAATCACCTCTAATTTCTTAGCTCCAGCTAACCAGCATCGATAGTCCCAGTAATGCAAAGTTTTTGCTTTAGTAGTTCTGGTATCTTGTTAATAACAGCTGATTCTTCAGCCCCAGCTAACCAGAACCACAGAATCTTCCCAATCAAAATAGCAACAGTCCTGAAAAGAGTCTTTAATTTTCCCTCTGAAATTTCACAACCCAGGCCTCCATCTTCTGCACTGTTTTCAACATTATCTTCCAAGTTCCTATTCAACATTCAACAGAGCTCTTAACACCGAAAGGAACCTCTGGCCCAAAGTTCCAAAGTCCTTCCAGAGTCCTCCCGAAAACATGGTCAGGTTGTCACAGGAATACCCCACTCTGCTGGTACAAATTTGTCTTAGTCAGGGTTTCTATTCCTGCACAAACATCATGTCCAAGAAGCAAGTTGGGGAGGAAAGGGTTTATTCAGCTTACATTTCCACACTGCTGTTATCACCAAAGAAAGTCAGGACTGGAACTCAAGCAGGTCAGGAAGCAGGAGCTGACATAGAAGCCATGGAGGGATGTTCTTTACTGGCTTGCTTCCCCTGGCTTGCTCAGCCTGCTCTCTTATAGAACCCAAGACTACCAGCCCAGAGATGGTCCCACCCACAAGAGGCCTTTCCCCCTTGATCACCAAGTGAGAAAAATGCCTTACAGCTGGATCTCATGGAGGCATCTCCCCAACTGAAGCTCCTTTTCTCTGTGATAACTCCAGCCTGTGTCAAGTTGACACCCAAAATCCGCCAGTACACCCATTTTACAGTAGACTGTCTGTGCTTATGAAAAACAATTTTCTACTAAGCCTAGTATTTAATTTGTTGGAAGGGTGTTAATTAATATTGACCTTGCACACCATAGTAAATATATCATCAAGACAAAATGTACAGGTTTGAGAAGAAGATTAAAATGAAAAAGAATTTAAAAGACAAACTTAAAACTTATTTGGAACAATGTTGATTTTAGTTGCTTTCTACAGATAATTTGGTATAATTTTGAAATGAAATAAAATCCAATGTAGTTTAAAATGGCAGCAGGCTTGTAATAACATATTTTTAATCATTCATAATTCTAAACACTTAGAATATGTGGTACTAAAATACTTCAGAGTCCTTCAGATTTTCCCAAATTGAAAGAGATAGCCTATTTTGCATTCAGAATAATCTAGAGGTTACAAAGCATATAAGCACAAAAATATTATGAAAAGTAAAACTGAAAAATACATCTTTAATGCAAAATTCTCTTTTTAAAAATAATGCTTGTTAAAGAAGACATGTACATACAAAACAATGTGGGAGGAGAGAAATATCTTCATCATCATGAACTAGTTAATCTTAATTTTTGATTCTTACTTCCAGCCAATTGTGGGTAAGGGTTTGTGCCTAAAACAGGGACTGCACACCATACAAATACCCTTTCTGTTCTGCAGCATTGTGACTACATAAGCAGATTTTATTGCACAAAATATCTTCTCTATGTTCTTTGTATAAAGTAGTAGTTTGTCAAAACAATAAAAGAACAATAGGAACTAACATTAAATATATCAGGATTTTAGCAACTTGATCATGCAAAGTATTTAATGGATTGAGATGTTATAGGGCACACTGTAATTCATTTGCAAACTTTTGGCCAGAAATTATTAACAAATTAGAATGTTCTAATCAGTATTTATTGATGTAATTGCCCAAGGTCAATAGTATTGTATTGAGACCATACTGCATTTAGACTCTTCTCAAGCAATTTTCATGGATATTTAGATTCAATGTAAGCCAAATCATGTTTACAAATAAGAGTAAAATTATCCTGGTGATTAATTGTCAATCGGTATTTAACAGCTTGCCTTGTATAATCCAATCAATGCAATCCTCAGATATTTATTCTTTCTGAAGAAATTGTTTATATTTTACTATGTTCTTTATCTATTCCTGAAACATTTTTCCTGGGTTCTTTTTAATCAGAGCTGCTCATCATCCCTGATTGAGAGCCAATACACCTTTTCTAGCAGAAAACATTATTGCAGTGAATGTTCAGATGTCAGCAATTAACAATCTTAAAAATTTTTAATTATAATTTTTACTAATATCTATAATTCCCCAAATGTATGTGTGTATGTATGCATGCACACATTCACATATATATGCATATATATATATATATATATATATATATATATATATATATATATATATATATATATATATATATATATATATATATATATATATATATATATATATATGCATTTCTACTTTTATAGCAATCCACATAAATGAAGGTTGTTTTCATATTCTCAGAGTAGAATTAAAGATATTTTAACAATAGTGCTAATACATTGAACTATGTGGCAAAAGGTACATTGTTTCTACATAATTAAAAAAAGTTTGGTAAATGGGTTTAGAATAGAAGTGTCATACAGTTTACATGAGTTAAATTTCAGGAAAGTGCCCCTTTTTGAAATCAGAGTCTTGTCTTTTGATATCAATGCACCCTGTGGGTTTACTGCTCTTATTGACATCCAGAGAACACATGTAAATTAAGCAATTGCAGAGCCTAGGCTCCAAGCAATGAGGAGACTAGAACTCAGATATTTGCTAGGTCCTTGAGGAAATTCTTTTTTTTTTTTTTTCCTTTTTTCTTTTTATTAGATATTTTCTTTATTTACATTTCAAACGCTATCCTGAAAGTTCCCTGTACTCCTCTCCAGCCCTGCTCCCCTACTCACCCACTCTCATTTCTTGGCCCTGGCAGTCCCCTGTACTGGGGCATAGACATTTTTCAAGGCCAAGGTGCCTCTCTTCCTAAGGATGGCCAACTAGACCATCTTCTCCTACATCTGAAGCTAGAGACATGAGCTCTGGAGATACTGGTTAATTCATATTGTTGTTTCACCTATAGGGTTGCAGAGCTCTTCAGCTCCTTGGGTACTTTCTCTAGCTTCGCCATTGGGGTCCCTGTGTTCCATCCTATAGATGACTGTGAGCATCCACTTCTGTATTTGCCAGGCACTGGCATAGTCTGGGTTTCAGCCACAAAACCCAGACACTATTGCATATGCCAGCAAGATTTTGCTGAAAGGACCCTGATATGGCGGTCTTGAGTGAGGCTATGCCAGTGCCTGGCAAATACTTACTGTGGGGAGGAGGTATGGGATATGGAGCTGTCAGAGGGTAGACTGGGTAGGGGGAATAAAAATCTGGAGGGTAAATCAATCAATCAATCAATCAATCAATCAAACATTAAAACATTAAAAAATAAATCAAATAGGATATTATTTTAAATACTTAACAACATAATTTTTCTTAAAGACATTTTACAAGTATTTTTGGATATCTCTAAAATACTTTGGTTAAGTTTCCAATTGTAATTTTGAGGAATTTCTCTACCTTCTAGGTACATCCACATAAAACATACCAAAAACTGATCAGACTGACAATAATTCATAATGAATAATACAGAAGTAAATTCTTTGACTACTAACATATGCAGGAAACAAATGTCACTATTAAATATTATAAAAGTTTCCAAAAAACATGATGCTATAGTATACATTAGGGTATTTTTACTTTCATTTATTGATTTTAAATTACACTAATTATACACATAGTATATTTTCTATGTGTCTCAGTTATTTGATTATTTTTACTAAGTACTTTTTAACACAAATATGGGTCTTGAAATTATGGGAAGCATATCATTTTTCTAAAATGCTTTGTGAGACTATAAATTGCATTTCTGCTGTTAAAATTATTACTTTCTTATTTCCCATAGGCTATATTATTTATTTGTTTTCCATGATTTTCACTTAATAAAAAGGATATAAAAGAAGATTTGAATAAATTTGATTTCATTTTTAATTACTAAGTTTTTAAATTTTAAAGCAAAAAGTTAATATAAGCTTAAAAATCCTAATATATGTAAATGATCTTAAGTCTTTTTTCATGAACTGTTTCTGTTTAATCACTTATTCTTTCTGCATAGTAAACAATGTATTTCATTATTTTCTTTTCATGGGTATTTGGAGAAGTTATTGCATTTGATCATTTAATACTTACTGAGCAAAGTGACAATCTAAAGTAGATTCCCATGAAGAAAGGCTGTTGACTGTTTCAGAGCTATTCAGTATAATAGTTGAAGTTCTAGCTTGAATAATAACGTAACTAATGTACATTAAGGGGATATAAGTAAGAAAGGAAAAAGACAAAGTATTTTTATTTGCAGATGATATGATAGTATACATAATAAACTGATACATA
>LR754787.1:0-26335 GCA_902729485.2 Mus minutoides | reverse complement strand
GGAAGAAGGAGCTAGAGAAAGTACCCAAGGAGCTGAAGGGGTCTTCAACCCTATAGGTGGAAGAATAACCATGAACTAACTAGTACCCCCTGGGCTCACGTCTCTAGCTGCATATATAGAAGAGGATGGCCTAGTTGGCCATCAGTGGGAAGAGAGGCCCCTTGGTTATGCAGACTTTATATGCCCCAATACAGGGGAAAGCTGGGGCCAAGGGGTGGGAGCGGGTGGGTAGAGGAGCAGGGCTGGGAGGGGGGAGGATATAGGGAACTATCTGGATAACACTTGAAATGTAAATGAAGAAAATATCTAATAAAAGTTGAAAAAAAATTCTAAGTCTAATTAGAAGCATCCTTAAAGTTGTGAATACAAGGCATACACTGGACCATAAACAACCTACCAGTGGTCATACTTTCACAAAGAATGCTTCTCCCTCCCTCTTCTTGCCACTATTGCCAGGGCCCATTCAATATTAAGAGGAGCATGGCATTTTTCTATCCCATGTATTTAGGCTGCCTTGACCATTTATAGATCTTTCAGAGGTAATAACAACCTTTTTTTTTTTTTTTGGATCAATTAGTTTTTATTAGATGTTTTCTTAATTTACATTTCAAATGTTATCCTGAAAGTTCCCCCCTCCCCCTGCCCTGTTCCCCTGCCCACCCACTCCCACTTCTTGGTCCTGGCGTTCCCTTGTATTGGGGTATATAAAGATAACAACCCTTTAAAAGCATGTTTGCAATGGCCACCTCATCTTCTCACACTTAAATTGGCTTTATAAGATATTTCTAGTTAGACAGTGGTGTCATATGCCTTTAATTCCAGCACTTAGGAGGTAGAGGCAGGCAGATTTCTGAGATTGAGGCCAATCTCATCTACAGAATGAGTTCCCGGACATCAAGGGCTATACAGAGAAACCATGTCTTGAAACAAAACAAAACAAAACAAAAATTAAAAAAAAAATGTTTCTAGAAATAGGATTAATATAGCTACCATTTAAAGCTGAACACAGTTACTCTTATCTTTAGCATCTTGATTAGTTATATATGACCAATTGATTCCTGTCCACTACAGTAAAATGCTTCTTGGACCAAGGTTAAAGAAGTCCAAGACCTTGTCTAACTCCAACATGAACAAATAGTTTCCTCAAAGCCCAGCTACTCAACCTAAACTTCCCTTGTCCATCCAGGCCCTGGTCTCTACAAGCAAATTGCCCTTGGACCTCAGCTTCTAACCACATTTTAACAATTTTCATAGATGACAGGGAATAAATGCCAGACCATCCACCCCTACAACACACTCCTAATCAACTAAAAATATTAAAATTCAAATGAAGAATGGAAAAATGAAAATAACATTTAATAGTTCTCCTAAAAACAAAAACAACCAAACAAAAATCTAATCCTGTAATAAAAGACAAGAATGGTAATGACCTCAAGAAGCTTCAACAGAAATAATTCAGGAACATGCTGGAATGCTTTGGAATGACAAAAATACAAAAGCAAAGATATAAATGACACAAGAAAAAAGCCACAGTTTGTGAAACAATTCACTAGAAGGATAGAATAGCATGAGAATTCAAACTGGAATAATATTGCACATGGAAACTTCCACATGATAAATACGGCCTCAACTAAGGAATGGATCTGCTGCCAAACGGACTATCATAGCTCTATATCAAAGAGTATAAGTTGGATAACTCAGCAAGCATCAATAATAAATTCATAAATATCCATGAAGTAAAACATTGGAGAACATTAGAATACCATAAAAATATCTAATTTCAGATAATGACCATTCAAAACAGAGAAAATGATTGTACCAAATGCATAGCAAATGCTTTGATAAAACAAAAAAAACTGAAAATTTCATATGTACAGGAAAATATTCCTATCTAGGTACAGGAGTCCTAGACAACACCAGAAAGATAAAACCAGAAAAGAATCTCACCCCTGGTGTATATTAGGACTAGCATATTAAGAATAGAGGTTTTAAAACAGATTATTGATTTATTCATTCATTCAAAAAAAATCTGCTATCTTCCCCCAATGTCATATAGCCTTTTAATTTAAAAAGGTAATTAAAACATTTTATACTTGTTCCAGTTTTTTATAAATGATACCTATTAACAATGATATATGCATAGAATATACAAAGTGTTAGGAGTTACTGTTGCATACAAATATGTGTGATAGTGATAGAGAGATCAAGTTTAAATAGTACATTTATTATTTATTCATATTGTACTTTTTTGTTTCCTCAATTATATTTATATTCTCTAGAATTAAATGGCAAAAAATTTGTGAATGAAACTAATTCTGAAGTTTAACTAGAGGTATATCTTACCTACAAATATTAACTATCTTTAAAAATCAAAACTAAATTTATTTGTATAGAACATACACAAAATTTTAAAGTAAATACAAGATTTATCTCTAGAACACACATTCAGAACAGGTGTTGTGATTAGATTTGAAGAATGTGCTGCAGATTTGAAGGAAAGGGCTTCCTTTACGGAAGTGTTACAGTTTTGCTCTGGCTGTTGCTTTGGAATAGTTCTGCTCTATTAATGGGAGCTTTGAAGCAGCAAGGAACAGATCAGAAGGCAGAGCTTGATCCCTAGGTAGGTGGAAGGTTGCTTTCCGCGGTAGCCTGAGATTGGAAGGATTTCAGTTTGGGGGCTTGGGTGAGGTAGAGAAATGATGGGCTTTTCTGTTCAGGATTTTGAAGAGAAAACACATGCATATGTGATGGTCCTTGTTCTTCAAGAATCCTGAAGGTCTACTGCCCAGGATACTGTAGGCTTCCACTTGGCAATGTGCTAGAATGTTGGGAGATGATGAAAAAAAAAAAAATATTGTTTGCTTTGATTCCATTTTCTAAAAGAAACTATTAAGAGCAACAGGGAATAATTTGCCTTCTTTCCTAGTCCTTTCAGTGTCTGTAAAATAACAGCATGGTAATTTACAATATTGTGCAGTAGGAGACTATTAAATCCCTGGGCTCTTGATTAGTTTTTTAATGTACCCACCTAAAATATTCTGAAGTTAATTTGGAGGTAGCAGTTTGAGTATGCTTTATTTCTTTTACATTACTCCATATCATCTGCTTCAGTTTAATGGAAGGTATCTTTGAGTAATTCTGAAAAGTGGGACACTTACATCATTAGTTTTGTTTTTGCATTCTATAAATGGAAAATATAAAACTTTGTGGGACTTTAATTACTAAAAAGTTTCTTATGGTCATTATTGCAGGTTTGGCATTGCTGAAAGGAGTTCTCTTTTAGCCACTGGAATACATGAAATGTGAACTATATTTTTCTCATATTAATTTAACTTGTATGACAATTTTCCTGAGTTGTATTTTTTATCATTTTTTCTCATAGTTTCTGGCCAACATTAACTGTATTACATAAAATCCACTGTCCCTTCTACTTAGCACAGTCCTTATTTTAGGTATCAGAAACATTTGTTAGTAATTAATAATTGTAATAAATATTATTTCTTTAGCTCCAGAATTGCATTTTTAGGCTTCTTCAAAATAAACACTTGTTAATTGTCATGCATTTCTTTTTTTAAGATGACAATACATTTCTTGCATTGATATTTTGCCATGGCCATCATTAAATAGAGTGTGTTATGATCTCAAATAAGCTCCCAAATATCAATGACTATTATGTCCATACAATGTGAATGAGATGCAGACACCAAACTGTATCTCTTTAGGTAGATTTACTTTCCATCCTACGCACAATACATGGTGACAATAGGAACAGCTTGAACTGAACCAGTAAGTTTATTGACATCATCGTCTCAGACTTCACTAACATTTTCAATGCGAATTTGTGTCATGGAAATAAAAAAAAAAATGTATAGAAACAGGGAATGAGCTTAGAAAAAGAGCTTAGAGACAATGTTCAATACATTCATTATGTACTGAACCAAATTCAAGCTCAAGATAAAATATGAAGTCTCATTAATGTGAAACATTGTGGAATCAAATAGGATGAACACCACTGAGAATTAACCTTAATTTTGATTAGTGACCCCGAATACTTCAAGGGCATTCCATTCAATTCTTGTATGAATACACATCTTGTAGTTCTCCTTTCCATGAACTGCATAATCCCCTATTCTCTTCCACTGCCCGGCAGTAAAAAGATGATCTTCTAAACAACATTTTTTGTGTGTGTGTTATTTGTCATTAGTTTTGAAGTTTTGCTTCAAGCAAATATTTAATTCCAAGCCTCACAGAGAAGGAAGGAGTGTTTTGATTAGTTGGAATCACCTTATCTATTCACACCAAATGGATAAGTATATTTGTATCTGAAGACTTATATTCTATTCTCTCTACCAGGGGCAATATACAATACCTTTCTACTTTCGGCTCTAACTTAGCTACTCAATGAATTTACTCTTGAACGTGTTTTCTCTACAGAATTATATCTTCAGAGGTCAGCAAAGATATATTTTGAGGATATTATAGGATTATGATAGTCCCACTATAGCAATTTGCTCCAATACAAAAACAAAATCCAATAATGGTTAAAACTTCTCATTACTACACATGGCACTCTAGTTACTTTCCAGTTATTTTTATAATTTCTGTATTTAGGTTTATACTGTGGTTAAGAAAAATTATTTATCCTGAAGATACCTAATTTCAGAAACATGATGCATTTCAAAACTGTGTGAAAATTTTTAAGTTGTAAAATAAAGTGAACACTTTAAATCTACATTTAACTGATAATGACTTTGCAGTATACATTTTAGTCTCTGTGTTCAATCAACAATTTCATATTCTTCATTTATTACAGGAATCTGAAAAGGCAGAGATTAAGATGAGACCCTATCCTCTATCTAGAGTCTTTCTACTTCCAATAATTAAGTATATTTTTATAATTAATGATTTCAATTATCTATTAGTTCATAATATTTAATGCTATATATAATTGTATTTTAGTGTCTATCTTACTGAAAATAAATCAGTATTCAAAATTTTATCAGTAAATTAATATGACCTTTTAAATGATGATTAGATTCATATTTTGCTTTCTCAATCTAAAACTTATTTTTAAATTATTGTTGTATTCTTTGAGAATTTTATACCCACGTACATGTTTTGGTTAAATTTATCCTCCTTCTATCCTCTCCAACTTCTTCCCTATTTCTCTATTACTGAAGTTTGTTTTGTCTAATTAGTTAGAGTTGCTTTCATTTAATCAAACTTATTGCTTCATTGTAATACCTCTGCAGTTTTACTTATGTCTACTGATCTATTGACTACATAATGTCGCTATTTTAACACATATTAAGGATATTATTTTATTTAACAGAGAATTAAGGGAGAAATAACGGGTAGAATACATTAAGTTTTCCATTTTTTTCTTAGTTTTAATCTAATTAAAGCTTATTGGAAATTTTATCTATGATGGTAGTGCCAAGCCTACCTAAAATACAGAAAAAGATTAAATGGTAGCTAATGTTAATTAATTATAGTGAATTTGTCAACAGTTTACTCACAGATATTTCGGGTAAAGACACAATTGTAAACATTGGGGATTCAACTTCCTATGTAAACAAACAGTGGTGAGCATCAGTTCATTTTTTTTTTTTTTCTTTTGGTTAAATTCAAACAGCTGAAACGTTGTCATTGTTGTGAAATAAGATCCAGGAATTTGTCCTGATGGTACAATCACATTCTTATTTAAGTAATTTCTGGTTTTCCCTTGAATTTCATATACCTTATTCATAGCTGAGCTTGAGATGTCATAGCATCGATGTCAATTATTTCATCAAAATTCTTGTATTTGTATATTATATATATTGTTGGTGTATTACTAATAATATTTTTATCTGTTCAATACATTTAGGTTAATTTTATTACTTCAAAAAGAATGACAAGTACTGAAAAGAACGCTTTCATTCTTGGAGACGATTCAATTTTGATTTCCATCACTCACATTAAGAAACTCACAACCATTTTCAGGTTGTTCCAAAGGGTTCCATAGACTCTTTTAGACTTTGCAAGCAAGGATGTGTAGGCAGACATACAGACCTGCCTATATATCAGTAAAATCTGCCAATTATTTTGTAGGAAATAATTTGAATTTTTTAAATTTGCCTTTAATACCTTAAATTAAACATTATATTAAATTTTAAAACTTGAATGAAGTGTGGGATAATATTTTAAAATGAGACTATTTTATCTTGTAGTTTGTGATATAAGATTTTTACACACTTTTTTTAACATAAACTTTACAATTTGTTCCAATCCTCATAGCTGAGCTGCAAGCAATATCTGTCTGTATTTCAACAGATTAAACATATAATCACCATAATATGTTTGAGAAGTGATTTGAAATTGTTATAAAAACCTTCTGAAAATATAATATTAGAGATAAATGAAACATTATTGCTGGCCTAAGGATTCATACTCAATAACCCACAGGGGGGAAATATAACAAATTATGCAACTGGATATGAAAGGGGAAAATCACTTCCTATTAAATAAATATTTTAAAGATATATTTATTTTATTTTGTTTTGTGTTGATTGTTGCATTAGTTTTGAATTACAAGAGTTTTCCTTCCCTCCTTGCAAACTGTATAGGGTTTTATTCATACCAAGAGATAGAGAGATACCAGGGCAACTATTATAAAAGAAAACATTTCATTGGGGCTGATGTACAGTATCAGAGGTTTAATTCATTGTAATTATGGAAGGAAACACCGCAGAGTTCAAGCAGACATGGGGCTGGAACAGCCGAGGGAGATCTACATCTCGATCTGAAGGCTGCTGAAAGGGCCTCTATCTCACGCAGGTACTTAGGAGGATGCTTTCATTTCACACTGGACAGAACTTGAACATAGGAAATCTCTAAACCTGCTCCCACAGCAGTGGAACTCCTCCAACAAGGCCACAACTCTTTTTTTTTTTTTTTTTTTTTCTCTTTATTAGATATTTTCTTCATTTACATTTCAAATGTTATCCAGAAATTTCCCCTTACCCTCCCGCATCCCCGCCCTGCTCCCCTACCCACCCCCTCCTGCATAATGGCCCTGGCGTTCCCCTGTACTGGGGCATATAAAGTCTGTATGACCAAGGGGCCTCTCCTCCCAATGATGGCCAACTAGGCCATCTTCTTCCCTATGTGCAGCTAGAGACATGAGCGCAGGGGGAACTAGTTAGTTCATGTTATGCTTCCACCTATAGGGTTGAAGACCCCTTCAGCTCCTTGGGTACTTTCTCTAGCTCCTTCCTTGGGAGTCCTGTGTTCCATCTAATAGCTGACTGTGAGCAACCACTTCCGTGTTTGCCAGGCACTGGTATAGCCTCCCATAAAACAGCTATATCAGGTCCCTTTCAGCATTATCTTGCTGGCATATGCTATAGTGTTTATTTTGGTGGCTGATTATGGGAAGGATCCCTGGCAGCTGCAGTCACTGGTTGGTCCATCCTTTTGATTCAGCTTCACACATGATCTCTGTAACTCCTTCAGTGTGTGCTTTGTTCTTAATTCTAGGAAGGGGCAAAGAGACCACNGCAAAGAGACCACATTTTGAACTTCATTCTTCTTGAGTTTCATGTGTTTAGTAAATTGTATCTTGGGTAGTCTAGGCTTCTGGGCTAGTATCCACATATCAGTGAGTACATGTTATGTGAGTTCTTTTGTGATTGGGTTACCTCACTCAGGATGACACCCTCCAGATCCATCCATTTGCCTAGGAATTTCATATATTCAGGCCACAACTCTTAATACTCTCTCCATGTGGCCCTAGCATTCAAACACATGAGTCTATGAGGGTCCAAACCTATGGAAACCACTACACAAATCTTTCCATAAGAGCTTCCCCACTGTCTTTAAACATCATGACTGTTCCCCAATTGTTATTTTATGCTTGAATTTTATTGGGCATGTGTTTTTTTTTTTTTTTTTTTTTTTTTTTTTTTTTTTTTGGTTAGGGTTTCTCTGTATAGCCCTGGCTGTCCTGGAACTCACTCTGTAGACCAGGCTGGCCTCGAACTCAGAAATCCACCTGCCTCTGCCTCCCGAGTGCTGGGATTAAAATCTGGCGCCCTCTTCTGGAGTGTCTGAAGACAGCTACAGTGAACTTACATGTGTATATTTTTATTCCTAAATATAATATAACCTGTTGAGTCCATATAATGTTACTTGTGTGTATGCTTTCAAGACTGACCATTCGATGCTGGAAAACCACCCTGTGACAGGCTCACATTTCCAGCTTTTCTCAGTTGCCTGAAGTTCTTTCTGTAGGGCTGAGGCTTCAGGGGATTTTTCCTGTATGCAGTTTACATGTTAATTTTTGTTCTCTTTGTTCAGTTCATATTTGAGCAGTTATGTTGGTGAGATTTAATGGGTATTTTTTTCTGTTATTAGGAAACAAAATCTCATACCTAACATCTTTATCCTCTGGCTCTTAAAATCTTTCTGTAGCTTCTTCCACAATGTTCATTGAGCCTTAGTCAATAGGCATGTAGTTCAGAATTAGAATTGCTCCACAACTTGGCATATTGATTGGATGTGGTTTTTCTGTAGTTTAAAAGAGAAGTTTCCTTAGTGAAGGGAGAAGAGTTAAAATTAGCTGTGGTACAAGGACAAATGTTTATAAATTGTTCTTAGATGTTGCGGTAATTTAGTAATTAGTAGTGGTTGATTTCCCACCAATTAAAGTGACTTCTATTTTAAGTGTAAACATGTGTCACTTGTTGAAAGAAGGGTTTTTATTGGATGTTTTAAATGAAGAGAAAAATGAATGAGAAGTGTATATGTCTAATTTAATTACTTTGTAGGTAATTATTTAATTTTATAATAAAGTCTTTGTATATGGAATGCTAGATGTCCTAATATATGTGATCTATTATAAGTGATGTTCTCAAAGTTCATTTACTTTCCAATTTCTAAAAATGTCCATGTATTCTTCTTCCTTCCTTCCTTCCTTCCTTCCTTCCTTCCTTCCTTCCTTCCTTCCTTCCTTCCTTCATTTCGTTCTTTCTTTCCTTCTTTCTTTTGTTTTTTCTTTCATTTTTTTCTTACCTCCTCCCCCCCCCTCGACTTTGCATCCAGGACACTTCCCCTCTCTTCTCCCAGTCTATTCCTCACACAATTTTTCTCTTCATTCTCTCCTCCCATTCTCTGAAATTGTGAAAGGAACCTCCTCCCCCAACATGGGTAAACTCCCATCATGGCACATCATGTCTCTGTATGCCAGAGAGACAGAAGAATGAAATGAATTTGGAGGCTGGCATGGGTAGTGGGGTAGGGAGTGTTTCTAGAATGTGCCATTGATCTAGGGTGGGGAGGCTTCACAGGAGTATATGTAGGTGACTTCAGCTGAGACTCTTAACAGTGGGGATGTGGAACCTGAAGTGGCAACCTACTATAGCCAGGCAGGTCCCCCAATGGAGGGATAAGGGCACCAACTCACCCAAAAATTTTTCAACCCAAAATTTATCCTGGGTCTATAAGAAGTGTAGAAACAAACATAGAGTAGGGACCAAGTGAATGGCCAACAAATAACTGGCTGAATTTGAGATCCATCCCAAGAACAAACACCAATCCCTGACACTATTACTAATTCCCTCTTATGTGTGCAGAGAAGATCCAAGGATAACTGCCCTCTGAAAGGTTCCATGCTTTAGCTGACTGAAACAGATGCAGTGATCTATAGCCAAACATTGGATTGAGTGGAGGAGTTTTATGGAGATTTGAAGGAAGGAACAATGGTCCTGAAAGGGATAGGAACTCCATAGGAAGACTGACAGAGTCAATTAACCTGAACCTTTGTGGGTTCATAGAGACTGAACCATCAACCAAAAGACATACACAAGCTAGACCTACCCCCTTCCCCTCCACACATATGTAGCAATTGTGTGCAGGTTTTTCTTCACGTCGGTCCCCAAACAATTGGAATAGAGACTCCTGTTTGGTTTAGGCTATTATAAATAAAGCACTTATGAACATAGTGGGTCATGTGTCCTTGTGGTATGGTAGACCCTCTTTTGGGTATATGTTCAGGAGTGGTACAGCTAGGTCTTCTGGTAAACCAGTCCCAATTTTCAGAGGAACCACTAGATTTATTTCCATAGTGGTTGTACAAGTTTTATACTCCCACCAGCAATGGAGGAGTGTTCTTAAATCTATTTATAAAAATTTATTGTAATAAATACAATTTTTCTATTACTATTTTGCAAATTTTTTATTTATTTTTCCAATTGAATATACTCTTTCCAAATGTATTTTCCAGAGCCTATTCTAAAAATGTTATGATCATTGACTTCCCAGATGGTTTATTAAGATAATTAAATCATTCCTCTTTTCTCTAATAAACATACAAAAATACACTTGTGTGTTTAATTATAATCTAGTTTCTAATCTCACACATGTCATAAAGTTGAGATCAAGCCATAATTTTCTTTTGGATATATTCTAATCTCTTAAAAATATGTACTGACTCCATCTGTAAATTTTGTCACCTTTGTTTATGAAGTATAGTTAAAGTATCTTAGTAATGTGTATGTACATGCGTGTATATATACATATAAGGGAAAATAAATATTTCTCCACTCTCAAGACCAAGATTAAGAGGTACACTTATTGGGTACTAAAAGTGGTTATGGAAAGTTAAATTAATTTTGCATGACAAGTTATAACACTATTCTTTTTGTGACCTGGTTCTTTTCTTTGGAGAGTCTTGGAGTAAAATTTTATGTCACATATTTTTATCAAAGCAGAAAGCTACTGGGTGTACATTCACCAAAGATGTGCCCCACATAACAGCAGAGGGTCTGGTGTGAATGGTACTCTGTGCTCCTTTGAGATTGTGAAGTCCTCTTTCAGTATGAGTTGAGCTAAATTGTCTCCATTTGTGTCATGTTTTATTCTTATGACTTTATGTCATGTTCACAAGCACAGTAATCTAGATTTAAGACTGGGATCTAATTTTATGCATATAGGGGTGTCTCTCTCTCTCTCTCTCTCTCTCTCTATATATATATATATATACATATATATATATATATAGATATAGATATAGATATAGATATAGATATAGATATAGATAGATATAGATATAGTTATAGTTATATATAGTTATAGTTATAGTTATAGTTATTTTGCAAGAGTTTCCATACCAAACTTAATTAATTGGAAGCACTAATATTTATCTTTATATCTGGGAAGTCATAAAAATATCACACTAAATCTGGCCTGCTCTGATTACTTTAGTATTCAGTTAGACTTCCCTTCATCCTCCTATGGAAAATAATAGTGGACTGTTGATACTTCAAGACACTGTAGCCTTCCTTCACTGATTTTAGATATTGTGTTTGGAGTAAATGAGCATTCATACATATTGGAATCATTCTATAGCATTTAATAATCAGCAGGCCTGCAGTATTATATAGCTAAATAGCATCATGGGAACATCATGTCTTTTTCTTTAATACTAGACTTCAAAACCCCATCATTATGGAAACTATACATAACAAAAATTGAGAAAACCTCTAACCTCTAAACTTCTAAAAAAGTCACCACAGTAAATATGAAGAAAGTAATTCAAATATACATATGAATACATAAACTCTTAAATATTTCAATTTCATATCCAGTAGTTCAAGCAAAATAACTTAAAATATAAAGTTCTATTCCATAAAGTATGCTGTTATTTAGGTTCTCAAGTCAAATAAGTGCTTCTTACATAGTAGACATTCCTTTCTTTGGAATAACAAGGAAGTTGGTAACTAAATATTTTCTTTTTAAACTTCTATGTATTTTGTGTTTTCAAATGAAAGTAATTCTCTGGGAATTATAAATTTTATCAGCACCTGAATGTGGATTAAAATATTACATGTCTTGTACTATAGGTTTAAAAATGTGAAAATGATGGTCTCAATAAGCTCTAAGTGAAAAGTCATGGTATCTAAAGAAGGTTAAAGTGTTTCATGAGGTATGCTGATTGCACATTGAAAGAAATGGGAGAATAGGAAAAGAAAGAAAAAGGTAACTCAACAGTTCTAAGACCAAGATGAGAAAGAAAGCCATTACAAACATATGAACAAACAAACAGGCAAACAAATAAACAAACAAAACTAACAAACAACCTACTCCCTTAAGCTTCATGACTTACAAACACATGGATAAATTCCTCCACCCAAAGTAAAGCAAGCAGAAGTTAAGAAGCTATGCAGACTGCCAACAAATGAAAATTAAAAAGTAATAGAATTAAAATGCTTTTCAGCTAAAAACACTCCAGGGCCAGATGGAGTCATGGCAAAATTTCAGAAGGTTTCAAAGATGATCTACAGCCAACTTTCTTAAACTTTTCAAAACAGAAAAAGTACTTCCAAACTCCTTCTTTAAGGCAGTTTCACTCTAATGTCCAAACCTGCCAGGGACACAAAAGGAAACACAAAGAAAACTATAGGCATATAGGAAAAACTGGAAAACAGAAAGATATGCCCATTGGTGAGTAGATTTCATGTTGTGAAAGTGATAATTTTACCAAAAGCTATCTACAAAGCTCTAATTCAATGTAATCAAAATAAAACTCCTCATTTCAGACTTAAAATAATTAATTTTTTTTTTCTTTTCTAAAATTCACCAGAAGCCGCAGAAGACTATGTATAGGTAAGGAACCCTGTCGGGGGGGAGTATTCTTGTACTGGCAAATAAATATATAAGTGGTAATAAATAAATAAATAAATAAATAAATAAATAAATAAACAAACAAATGAAACCAGATATATGGACTAATGGACCTAGATAGAAGACCAAGCATGAGAAGATAATTTTGACAAAGATTTCAAAAACATATGCTTCAAAAGAAAGGTGTCTTCAACAAAGACTGCTGGGAAAGCTGGATTTCCACATGAAGAAATTTGAAATTTCTCAATTATTATTATTTTGCACAAATGATAACTCCAAATTAACCAAAGAACATCCATAATTTCAAGTCCAAACCTCTTCATAACCTTAATGCTTGAAGAATAGGAATAGTACACATACAAACTGGCATGGAAAACATATATATATATATATATATATATATATTACAAAAATAGGAAGAAAGAAAGAAATGTTTAAAAGAGTACAAGAATTGTACTGCATACTTCTTTAGAAAAGCACAAAGTGATATATATATATACATTCAATGCAGAAGCAAGAAAGCAAGATGTTTATTTCTGGGGCATGGGGGTCGACCTTCAATTAGTCCCTCAAAAGGCAAGTTTCTAAGAAGACAACTCCGAATGGCTATTACAAGCAGTTTTTATACTTTTTAGGGGCAATGTAATATATTTCTAAAGTGATTAAAGGAGTACAAAATTTGCAACATGGGAAACAAACATTAGAAGCGATTTAAATGTTCAACATCTTCATTGGCCTACTACATATTTTATAATTCTATTTAATTACCTAAATATTTTCATGATAATGTATAAATATTATATCTTAGTAACATCTATAAAATAACCCATTTTTTCTCATATCTCTTTGATTCTGGTTAAGAAATCTATTTATTCCTGAACATATTCCTCAATTTTATAACTTCAGTTAAATGAGCTTCAATCTTGAAAAATATATGAAATTTGTAAGATATCTCTCTAACCTCAATTATCTCAAGATTAGAATAAAATGTGTTATTTTGATATGAGAGAAGGCACTTCACCTTACTCACTGTCCTACTGATACATTACAAAATTAATACTGCTCACTTTCCAAAACAGATTATAGAAATCTGATGGAAAGTGATTGTTTTTTTGACTGTCAGCCAACCTTTGAGACTAACAGACAGGCAAATAAAAATTCTGCTACTTATAAGCAAAATTATGTATCTCTATGAATTTGAATTACACTTTTTTTTCCGAGAGTCACATTAAATAACATTTTAGTACCTAAAACTATGATTAAATACTTTTTTCAGATATTTAATTTTTACAAGAAGGGAAACTGATTAAGTTAAGGCAAGTGTTGAATCTGGAATTTGTTATTTTAATGACTTTATTTTCTATTTTTCTAATATCAATATACTACATGACTCTTCTGTCTAATAAACTTTAAGACATTAATGCATTTTTATCTCTAAAATATATAATTGGAACACAATTCATCAAGTCATGTCTTAAATATATTAATGTCCTTTCCATTTTTGAATCAATACTTTATGTAATAATAAATATTGGGTAATATATGATCTTAAAGAATCAAACAAAAATTACAGGTGTTATAGTAATATCTATTCAACATTAAAGTTACAATGTGTTTGTGTGCTTGAGATATGTGCACATTTGCAAATTAATGTGGGAGTCAGAAGTCAAGGACCAATGCCTTCTCTCATTACCTATGTCAGGTCAATAATAAGTTATAATCAATACAATGTCAACTAATTTAGTCACCCAGGAACATTATGTCCCAAAATGAATTTGAAACTCAACAGATTTCTATTTTTGTTTTTGTTTTTGTTTTTTAATAAAGAGTTGTGTTACTTAAATAAGTTTGTATGTAAAATTATAGATAGACATTCAACTAATTCTGTGTCTGTTCCCATAACTGAGTTTTACATAAATATCAGTGTCTCATGACAGTGAACTCACTGTCCCATGTTCCTTTGGGGTTTTGATATTCTGCAAGAGAAGGCACTTCACCTTACAGAATATATATTTAGTTTACAGAAACCAAATATATATTTTTTACTAACATACTTTCTAAGTAATGGGCATATACCCAAAAGATGCTCGAACATATAACAAGGTCACATGCTCCACTATTTTCATAGTAGCCTTATTTATAATAACTAAAAGCTGGAAGCAACCCAGATATCACTCAACAGAAGAATACATATAGAAAATTTGGTACATTTATGCAATGGAATAGTACTAATGAATTAAAAACAATAACTTCATGAAAATTGCAGGCAAATGGATAGAACTAGACAATTTCATCCTGATATAACTGTGAGTGAGGTAACCCAGTTACAAAAGAATACACATGGTATGTACTCAGTGATAAGTGACTATTAGGCTAAAAGCTCAGAATACCTACGATACAACTCACTGAATATATGAAATTCAAGAAAAAGTAAGACCAAAGTGTGTATGCTTCAGACTTTCTTAGAAAGAGGAATACTCACAGTAGGTAGAGGGTGGGAGATACTTGGCAGGAAGAAAGGAGGGGAGGGGTAAAAAGGGGAAAAACTAATTTTGGTATCTCCCTCAGCTCAAATTTACTTTTTCCTGATATTTGGTGAACTCAGTGCATTAGAAATCTCATATGCATAGATATAGATCCTTTGTAATTTCTGACTTCATTGTTCACCCATATGATAAATGGCAACAATTCCAAAACATTTTTTCTGAAGGAATATTTAAGAAATGGGACATTCCTAGATTCCTGCCAGAACCCTCCAAGAAGGGCATAGCTTTTATAATATCTCTTTACTTGCATGCACAGCATTCCTGATCTTTTGAGCAAATAAAATGACAGCTTTGAGGTAGGTGGCTTGGTTTCCCTGGCAGCACTGCTCTGGGCCGCTTTGGAAAATATCCAGCACAAACTCTGGAAACAACTAAAATTCCAGTGAATTTGGATAGGTGTAGGTAGGGTTCATAGGGGTGGGGAACTGGACCTGAGGGGTTTTGAAGCCCAGCAGGCAATCTGAGCAGAAAACATGACCACTGCTGATCCCAGGAGAAAAAAAGTTGTTTTGACTACCTTTGAGGCTTGCAGAGAGGGGTAGCTGCTTCATGACTTCTAGGAACATTTCCCAGAGGGACCAGCAGAAATGTCTTTTCCACGGTGTGTGCAGGTAGTTCTGGAAAGAATTCTGGTATGATGAAAATTGCAAGGAAGGGGTAACTAACACCTTAGAAAAATCTATATAATTAAGAGTGTCACAATCAAAGAGGAAACCTTCAATTGTGACACAATACATAGAATCTAATAATAAAAACATATGGGAGCTACTCATGAGAATTCAGGAAATAATATTTTTATGCCAAGTTCTCCAAAAGTTAGAGTGATTGTAAAATATGTCCATTGCTGAATGGAGACAGAAATGATTTTAATGGGACTGAGTTTAGAAGCAAAAGTAAATGAAAATGGAAAACTTCAATAAACACAGCTTCAGGTCATGAGTTCTACTGCTATGAACAACCGGTCAATCATTTAAAAGGGTTCTTGTTATAGACACCCTTCCCTGAAAGCCCTTATCTATAAGAACTGCTTTTTTTTCCCAATTTTTAAAAATTTCTTATTAGATATTTTCTTCATTTACATTTCAAGTGTTATACCTCTCCTGGGCATATACCCAGATGATGTTCCAACTTATAATAAGGACACATGATCCACTATGTGCATAGCATCCTTTTTTTTTTTTTTAATAATAGCCAGAAGCTGGAAAGAAACCAGATGTCCCTCAACAGAGAAATTGATACAGAAAATGTGGTACATTTACACAATGAGTACTACTCGGCTATAAAAAACAATGAATTTATGAAATTCTTAGGCAAATGGATGGATCTGGAGGATATCATACTGAGTGAGGTAACCAAATCACAAAAGAACTCACATGATATACACTGACTGATAAGTGAATATTAGCCCAGAAACTTAGAATACCCAAGATACAAGAACTGTTTTTTAAGTATTACATGAGTGGTAATATTAGCTGTGACTCCAATGGTCTGGATGAACAATGTAGGTGGTTTGCAGAAGGTGGGAATTTGATTTGTTGTGATTTTTACCATACTGCCTTCTATAAGAAATGCATCCAGTAAAACCTTGGTAGGAAATTCATCTATAATAATGGAAAAAAATAATCAATGCCATTACTATGTTAGTCACCCAGCACCTCTACTGAAGTTCATCACTGCATGTGGCAGAATATTTGAGAGTTTAGATCAGTTGTTGTAAAAAATATATATAAAGAAAGAAGTTGTCACTGAAAAAAGTAGTAACTTAGCTGGGCATGGTGGCACATGCCTTTAATCCCAGCACTTGGGAGGCAGAGGCAGGCAGATTTCTGAGTTTGAGGCCAGCCTGGCCTACAGAGTTCCTGGACAGCCAGGGCTATACAGAGAAACCCTGTCTCAAAAAACCAAAAAAAAAAAAAAAAAAAAAAAAAAAAAAAAAAAAAAAAAAAAAAAAAAAAAAAAAAAAAAAAAAAAAAAAAAAAAAAAAAAAAAAAAAAAAAAAAAAAAAAGAAGTAGTAATTCATGTGCCCATACACATACATATTCAACAAGGAAGAATAATTTTGAATATAATGGAAAAAATTAGTTGAGTCATGTTCTGGTTCTATAGTCCACACTTATTCAGCACTAACTGTATCCAAAGAGGTGCTTAAGAAGACAAAAGATCTGATTGACACATGTTTAACACAAACTTAATATAACTCGAGTTATATTAATTTTCTAATGCAGGCAGGAAATAATTCAGAAATGAGTTCTGCTATAAAGTTATATAAGCTTAAGTCTTTTCAATCTGTGTTAACTGCAATCACAACAGCTCATCTTGCATTAGAAGATGACTTGAATTCAGAGATTCAAGCTTTGGATGCTGTAAGCAAAAAGAATTGTAAATTTGAAATTAGAAATTCTAAATTTGAAACAAAAAAATCAAAAAAGGGTGAAATCCTGTCCTTCTGAAGAGAAAGGTGTTTTTTGTTTTTGTTTTTGTTTTTGTTTAATGCAAATTGTTTTATTACATGTTCTTGCCTGTTTTTTTTTTCCAATTTTTTTAGATATTTTCTTAATTTACATTTCAAATGCAATCCCGAAAGTTCCCTCCCACCTCGCACCTCCCTGTTCCCCTACCCAACCACTCCCACTTCTTGGCCCTGGCGTTCCCCTGTATTGGGGCATATAAAGATTGCAGTATCAAGGCGCCTCTCCTCCCAATGATGGCCGACTATGCCATCTTCTGCTACATATGGAGCTAGAGACATGAGTTCTGGGGGTTCTGGTTAGTTCATATTGTTGTTCCTCTTCTAGGGTTGTAGACCCCTTTAGCTCCTGGGGTTCTATCTCTAGCTTCTCCAATGTGGGCCCTGGGCTCCATCTTATGGATGACTGTGAGCATCCACTGCTGTGGGAGACAGCTATATCAGGGTCCCTTCAGTAAACACTTGCTGCCCTATGCAATATGTCTGAGTTTAGTGACTGATTATGGGATGGATCCCCTGGTGGGTTAGTCTCTGTATGGTCCATCCTTTCATCTTAGCTCTAAACTTTGTCTCTGTAACTCCTTTCATGGGTATTTTGTTTCCTATTCAAAGGAGGAATGAAGTATCCACATGCTGGTCTTCCTTCTTGCTTTTCTTGTGTTTTGCAGATTGTATCTTGGGTATTCTATGTTTCTGGGCTAATATCCATTTATGAGTGAGCGCATATCCAATGACTTCTTTTGTGATTGGGTTACCTCACTCAGGATTATATCCTCCAGATACATCCATTTACCCAAGAATTTCATAAATTCATTTTTTAATAGCAGAATAGTACTCCATTGTGTAAATGTACCACATTTTCTGTATCCATTCCTCTATTGAGGGACATCTAGGTTCTTTCCAGCTTCTGGCTATTATAAATAAGGCTGCTATGAACATAGTGGAACATGTGTCGTTTTTACCAGTTGGAACGTCTTCTGGGTATATGCCCAGAAGAGGTATATTGTTGGATCCTCTGAGATAACGCCAGCCTGACTTCCAGAGTGGTTGTACAAGCTTGCAATCCCACCAGCAATAGAGGAGTGTTCCTCTTTCTCCACATCCTTGCCAGCATCTGCTGTCACCTAAATTTTTGATCTTAGCCATTCTGACTTGTGTGAAGTGGAATCTCAGTGTTGTTTTGATTTGCATTTCCTTGATGATTAAGGATGATGAACATTTTTTCAAATGTTTCTCAGCCATTCGGAATTCCTCAATTGAGAATTCTTTGTTTAGCTCTGTACCTCATTTTTTAATGTGGTTATTCGTTTTTCTGGAGTCCAGCTTCTTTAGCTCTTTGTAGATGTTGGATATTAGTCCCCTATCAGATTTAGGATTGGTAAAAATTCTTTCCCAATCTGTTGGTGGCCTTTTTGTCTTGCTGACTGTGTCTTTTGCCTTACAGAAGCTTTGCAATTTCATAAGGTCCCATTTGTCAATTCTTGATCTGACCGCACAGGCCATTGCTGTTCTGTTTAGGAATTTTTCCCCTGTGCCCACATCTTCGAGGGTTTTCCCCACTTTCTCCTCTATAAATTTCAGTGTCTCTGGTTTTATGTGGAGGTCTTTGATCCACTTAGACTTAAGCTTTGCACAAGGAGATAAGAATGGATCTACTCACATTCTTCTACATGATAACAGCTGGTTGTGCCAGCACCATTTGTTGAAAATGCTGTCCTTTTTCCACTGGATGCTTTTAGCTCCCTTGTCAAAAATCAAGAGAAAGGTGTTTTAAAGTTCGATGCTAGACCAACAATAAAGAACACAGTCAGCATGCACTTCCCAGTAGAGACTGGAAGTAAATAACAATGCTGACCAGAAGGGATGGAGTAAGGAAGATGGACCTCAATACAAATTATTGCTTGTGAAAACTTAGACATGGATATTGTGTGTTTATTCCTCAGTTCTAGAAGACATTTTCGAGAAGATTGAGATTGCTATATGAGTTCAGAGTTCAGCTGATTATCAAGGAGATGGCAACAGTGGGACTGAGCTGAATCTAGAGAGCTCACTTTTAAAATGAAAAACGTTTTCAAAAGACAGCATAAGAAATATTAAGTAAAAAATTACAGAAAATTAAACAAAGAATGATATGTTAAACTCACCCCAATTTCTCTTTGTAATTACCCAATTAAAGGTGCTGACTGTCAGGAAGTTCCAAAAGAGAAAGATGACAGTAAATGTTCTGGGTTGGCCCCCTATTCAGAGAAATGTGGAGCTAAAGAAGAAAATAAAGAGGATTAACATTGCCTGAAAATAATGTTCCAATATTTTTTTTTATTAGATATTTTCTTTATTTACATTTCAAATGCTATCACGGAAGTTCCCTATACTCTTCCCTGGCGTTCCCTGAAGTGGGGCATAAGAAGAAGCTGAATGCCAGGGCCAAGAAATGGGAGTGGGTGGGCAGGCGAGCAGGGAGGGGGGATGGGGGGAGGGGATTTTCGGGATAGCAGTTGAAATGTAAATTAAGAAAATATCTAATAAAAATTTAAAAAAAAAAGAAGCTGATCTTCAAAGATCCCTACGTGTGAAAACCAAGCACTCAAGTCAACAGATTGAAGCCAAACCTTCCTTCCATATCAAATTCAGAAGAAGAAAGTAATGAAATAGTTCAATAGAAGCAAAAACTGTCAGTTCTGGTAAGAAAAAAAGGATAAGCAAAATTCTGCTACTGGAGTTGATCTCCCTACACTCCATAAGGTGCGCAAAGCTAAACAAGCAAGAATTTAAATCAAAGTTCAAATTCTGATGAAATGCTAGCAATCTTCACGGAGTTAAGCCAGATGGGTGTCTCTTCTTTAGACACTATCCGTAATCACATACAGACAATTCATAAAATTCCTACAGGGAAATATAATAATGCAAATAGGAAATGGAAAAGTCCTATTTCCAGTTCAGATTTTGGTATTACAAAAGGAAAATCGACTAAAAATTCTATAATCTCTAAAAAGAAAAGTCAAAATTACTCTAAGTCTTAAAATAGTGATTCAGATTTAGAAAGAGAGAAAAATAACATGAGTAAAATCAGGACTGAGAGAGTAACACCCCCACCCCAAAATATCAGTGTTTCATATAAAAATAATCATGATTTTTCTGAAGATGAAAAAGAGAGTAAAATAGTAGTGGAAAGTAAAATGCTAGAGAAGATGAACTCTACCCAAGAAGGACCATCTGATGACACTGAAAGGAATCGGGAAACAAATTTGTTCTCTACAGCAGAAGATTCAGTCCAGAAAGGCAAGAATGTGATGGAATTGAGAAATATGCTTTGTAAAAGGCAACAGACAAATATTTCCTCTATTGATGCAGAAAACATTCTTGGAGAGAGGAGAATGTAAAGTTTCTCGGAGGTAAAAATAGTTGCTAAAACTTAAAAGAGTAAACATGAAAATCAAAACATGTTAAATTGTATAGAGTGGTGTACCTGGTGTTGCTGATAAATTTTCAATGAAAGAGCAAAATGATGACTCTTCAGAAGGAGATAAGAAGCAGATAATAAAGGGAACTGAAGCAAAAGGGAATAAAACTGGACACTTGATGGAAGAAACAGTCAAGATAAGGTAACAATGTGAGTCTTCATTGTATCAAGAGATTCTCTGAAGGAGAAAAAATTGTTTATTTTCTTAAAGGAATAAAACAAAATAAGAACACAACTGATGGAGAAAGGTTAAAAAAAAAGATAAAAGAGAGAAAAAGTCACCTGGTAATGTTGAGAAATTGCCAGGGAAAAGTGATAGTTTTTACTCATCAGAAGATAAAAAGAACATGTATAGTTTATGGTAGTGAAAAGAAAAAATGCAGTTTGTTGGAAAATAGTTCAAGGAAGAGGCCAGAGTGCTTGTCATCTGATAATGAGAATCATTTGTTCAAAGGAGAGTGTTTTGATTCTCCCACCATGAGACTAAAAAGAACTGAGTTGAGAGAAAGAAGAAATTTAAATTTACAGAGAAATGTCAAGGAAACACAAAGTGGTTCATCATCTTCTGATGCTGAAGAAAATGCAGAAGATAATAAAAAGCAAAAGAAACAAAGAGAGTCAGCCCAGAAGCATACAGGCAATGCCAAGGATAAAAAAGAACACTACTTAATAAGAATTTCTAAAACACTGGCAGCAGACATTACTTCTTCATCTCTGCATAATGGAGAAGATGACTACTCTTACATAAGTGAGAGAAGGAGTGATGAACAGATGATAAAGCCTTTTTTTCCCCAACATTTATTAGATAATTTCTTCATTTACATTTCAAGTGTTATCCAGAAATTTCCCTATACCCTCCTCCCTCCTGGCCCTGCTTCCCTACCCATCCCCACCCACATCTTGGCCCTGGCGTTCCCCTGTACTGGGGCATATAAAGTCTGCATGACCAAGAGGCCTCTCTTCCAAATGATGGCCAACTAGGCCATCCTCTTCTATATATGCAGCTAGAGACATGAGCTCAGGGGGTACTAGTTAGTTCATGTTATTCTTCCACCTATAGGGTTGAAGATCCCTTCAGCTCCTTGGGTACTTTCTCTAGCTCCTTCCTTGGGAACCCTGTGTTCCATCTAATAGCTGACTGTGAGCTTCCACCTCCATGTTTGCNAAAAAAAAAAAAAAAAAAAAAAAAAAAAAAAAAAAAAAAAAAAAAAAAAAAAAAAAAAAAAAAAAAAAAAAAAAAAAAAAAAAAAAAAAAAAAAAAAAAAAAAAAAAAAAAAAAAAAAAAAAAAAAAAAAAAAAAAAAAAAAAAAAAAAAAAAAAAAAAAAAAAAAAAAACCTGGGGGGGAAAGAATGCCCCAAATCAAGTCAATTCTGAATGAGATTTCAGATTTTGAACAATTTAGTATCCAGGACACAGACAAAGACTTTTGAAATACAAACTGACCATGAGAAATGGAAAATCTGGAGAAGAAAAAGAGCAATGTCTAAGGAGAATGAAGAAGCCAATGACAGACATGAAAGGAAGGTGAGCATTAAGGATTCAGAATGCACTAATTTTCAAGAATCAGTCATTGTTGAATAAGTCGATGAATCTGAGAGTGGACAGCAACCTAGAACAAAGTCTGCACAGAAAGTAGAATTAGGAACAAATCAGTGGGGTTACCAACAGAAAGGTACAATGGACTCTCCTAGTAAAATTGAGCGACTTTCTGAAGAAAGAAAGGAGAAGGAATTTGATGGAGAGTAGGTAAAAGATGAATCTAAGTAGCCTGGAAAAGGCAGAATGGAAATTTGAAAGGTTTTTTAAAGTTGATACACTAAGAGCAGAAAAAAAAAAAACCATGATAAATTTTTCATATAAAATTAATTTTTGTTCTTTCCTTATGTGCCCTCTACCCTGTCACTCTTCTACATTTACCTTTCTAATTTCATTTCACACATCTTATTTTGCCTTCCTATCTTCTCTAGTACTTCTGTCATTATTTATTAAGTTTATAATAGAATTACATCATTCTATTTCTTTCCTACCGCTATACCCTCTCAAATACAACTCCATGCTGTTTTTCAAATATTTGCTTTATTAAAAATTATTTCATACATGCATGTCCTAATACACATATGTATTAATGCATAAATACATATATTTATTCATAATTACACAAATATAAGTTACTACAAGTATATAATATTATTTGTACTTATTTTTTCAGGGCTAATCATTTGATATTTGGTAACCAATTGATGTGATTTTTCCTTCAGGAAGTAATACTATTTCTCCTACCCTCTGCACTTTTCAGTTGTCCTTGGGTTATTTATGTGGGGTTAACTCTAAAGATGTAATAGTGACACACATACCTGGTTGGTAACCAATATCTCTTATATTGAACTTCAAATCTCCTTAGAAAGAGGAAAATTACGCATAGTGCCAGAAAATTCAAGACTTCTTCCTACCCGTTCTGGACATCCTATTATTTTCAATTGTTTGTGAATAATTTTCTGTTTTATAAAGGTCAATTACATGGCATCATGCAGGGTATATTAGATGTGAAATGACATTTAGCGTACTTACAGAAAAGATAGAAGCTAGGATATATTTGAGTATTATGTGTTAAATGAGAGGAATGAGTGGTCAAGAGCAGGAAATCTTCTGGAAGAGGTGCAGAGGATCCAAGTCAGGTTCCCATGAATTTTGACAGGATCCTCACAACCACCTGTAACTATGAGTCCAAGCCATCTGACACTATTTCTGAACAATGTGAGCATCTGTACTTTAACATATACACACACACTCAAACAAACAAACACACACACACACCAACACACATTCATACACCTACTTAAAAATATATGCCCCAGTACAGGGGAATGCCAGGGCCATTATGTGGGAGGGGGTGGGTAGGGGAGCAGGGCGGGGATGGGGGAGGGTATGGGGAAATTTCTGGATAACACTTGAAATGTAAATGAAGAAAATATCTAATAAAGAGAAAAAAATAAAAATAATAATACTAAGCCATGGGAATATATTAAGTGACTATTCAGAGAAAGAAAGATATATGAATTATTTACTTTAATTAAATGTTTATGCAAAGCAAAGCAAGATTATAAAAACTTAACAAGCAATTATAATTATAAGAAGCATAATTATTTATTTCTCAATATAATGTCTTTTTCTTTTTAAGTCTTATATTACCACAGGCTCCTTTCAAATCAGCTTCCATGCTTTTAACTAAAACAAAACAGGATCAGGAAATTGCAATTGTAATGTGAAAATTTAGCCTACAAATTTATACTTTTTGCCTGCTTATTACTAGTCAAAGACAGTAATGATTATATGTAATTTCACAGTATTGTATGTTGGAAGAAAACTGTATATATTGGTGATTAGTGTTATTGCTATTTAAAGGCTCTATGCTAGTTGCCAATAGACCAGGACAAGAAAATGTGATCCATGAGCAGGTGTATAAATCATTTTCATTAAGAACACCTGAGGGAAGGTACAAACTAATGATGTTAGAACTAAATACAAGGCAAGTTATCATGCATTTTTATGGGGTAAGAAAAATTATTCCAATTTTCTGTCAGAAATACTTTAAGGTATATTTTAAAATCACTCATGCTGATGATAGCCAATATTAAGAATCTAAATAATTTCATAATTTTTTTTTTGTTTTGAGAAATGCTTTCACTGTGTAGATTTGGCTTTTGTAGAAATCACTGTATAATCCAGACTCAGCTCAACATTGAAAGATCCACCTTTCTATTCCTTCTATGTGTTGGGGTTAAAGGTGTGCTTCACCCTAACCAACATGAATTATTTTATTTAATTATAATGTATAAATTTTTAAAAAGTGGAAACCTCTAGAATCAAAACATCCATCATGGGTCTGGAATTTTGGCCTTTCAGACAAGAAGAATATTTGTGTACAGCTCTTAGAGAAGCTTTGTTTTGGGTTCCTAGATCCCATCCTGAGATTAGTAAGTATAGAGGACTCCAATTCTAGGAAATCTGATTTTCACCCTCCTTCACTGTTACATGGTATACATGTGTTGCACATACATGAATTAAAGCAAAACACTCATACATACAAAATAAACACACACTCTTAAAAATAAATAAACATCACGATCAATGCTTTATAGTAGGTCAGTTTCTAGACAAAATTTTCTGTACATTTATACCGTTTTGTGAATCTATTTTCTAATTATATGGTGTATTTTACTCATGAACAGTTTTACTATGAAGAATTTGTAAAATTTGGATGTAATGATTAAAATTGTACTTAAAGAAAATTCCCATATGATGGATATGTAGCAAAAGATCAGTCATTTTGTTGATTTTATTCAGTTTTCTACGCATAAACTTTGTGAGTATGGTGTGTGTGTGTGTGTGTGTGTGTGTGTGTGTGTGTGTGCGCGTGCGTGCGTGTTTCTGTGTCTGTGTCTCTCTCTGTGTGAGTGCGTGTGTGAAGCCATTATAATGTAGAATATTTCCATATTTAGGCAAGAAGCACAAATGCGTAATTTATTACTTCAATGAATAAATGGTTGCTCTTGTTCTCTGATCAGTTGGTTTTAGATATTGAATTATTGACCAGCATCTGCTCTTAGACCAGATTGTATCCTTAGTGAGGTTTCTGTTCATATGTTGTTTTCTCTGTGGGAAATAAATTGTTTCTCTGTAGGGAGCTTTTAATGCTCACTAATAAGTTGTTATCCCACTAAGCTTAGATTTTGAGTTGCTTAAATTTAAATTCTTACTTTTATTACATTGAGGTTATCTAAATATTATAAAAGTTCATAGCATTAAGAGACCTTTTAATTTAGATGCATTACATTTCATGACATGACTCATTTATAGATCCTTTTGAATATTTTGTTATAATTTATTACAAAGTATTAATTAATATTCAAAGCAAAATACTATAGCATTAGATTTTTAAATATAATTAATTAAATGTACTCAATATATTTAAAGGACATTTTAGCACAATTTAAGAGCTATTGATCTTTTAATATTTAAATTTGAACATATTAAACATAAGCTAATAGGTTACTGGATACAATAAATTGCATCAAATAAGTTTATAAGTGTAATTTCTGATAGAAAATAAAATAATATTTTATCTCTACATTATGATACGCTGATAACTGAAAATACTGTTTTATATATATATATATATATATATATATATATATAT
>LR750901.1:183343-261212 GCA_902729485.2 Mus minutoides | reverse complement strand
GCTCCACCTGTGGACCTGCTCTGCACAACCTCCCTACTGCTTACTAACAGACTAAAAAAAGACTGGTTCCATTGGACTCTGCAGTGGGACATCTGAGAGTGAGTTCTGAAACCCTCAACTAATAGAGCAGCAGCCTAACTTCTTACTTAGCCACATCAGTTTTAGAACAACAATAAGTAGACTCCTTACCTAAAGTGGTCCTACAAAACCATATAGCATTAAACGTGCTGTTCCTTAAGGAAGGAGGATTATGTATGGCCCTAGGGGAGCAATGTTGTTTCTGTGTCAGTCATTCTTGGATAATTAGAAACACTTTGGCTGCATTTAAAAATCATCCATCTCAACAGGGAACAAGAGATACATCAAAATATCAATTGGTTTGAAATTGGTTTTATTTAATTGCTTCCCTTGGCTAATATCCCTAATTACTGCCTTACTAGGTCCTAATACTTACCTGTTGGACATGTCTTAATCAATACCCTCCTGTCCTTCATCTGGAGAAGGATCTCAATAGTTAAACTCATGGTTTTAAAAACCCACTATCATTCTTTAAAGGATGACATAGAGTCAATGATTCAACTCTTAAGTTACACCTCAAGGGGGAATGATGTGACCTGATATAAAACTGTAGCCATTTTGTATGTAGCCTCCATATTGTTCACAAGGTGAAATTAAGTTCATCCACTGTCGTGCGCCATCCCTGTCCAGCGGGAATAAGACACGAGACAAACAGGTTTCTTTCCCAATGGTTTACTCAGGAACTTGATGCACTTACAGCTTAGCAGAGCATGATTGAAAATGGCAAATGGCCCCACCGTGAGCAGCCTATTTATACCCTGTCCTGGCCAATCACCGAGCTGCCTCGTAACTCTACACCAGGTGGTCTTGGGCTGCCTCGTGACTCTACACCAGGTGGTATACCAGGTGGTTGGGCACGAGATCAAACAACAGCCAACACTGCCTAATGCCAATTAAGAGTTGTTTATGCCAGTACAGCTGAGTCAGTCGATGCCGTCTTTAAGGAGTGGTTGAATGGCTCCCTACAATCCACCTTTTAGGAGTTATCATTTATTGACACTAAGAAAATATAACTAATAAGCCAAGAAGTTATGGTTGAATTACTTATACTCTGCTATCTCAATGTACTGGAACTCTCAAGTTCACTAACTGTACATTTCCCTCTTAATTCATCTACTAGTAATCATCTTACAGGTTAACTGATAATACTTTGTCTAGTTAGCCAAATATGATATACCAGTCCCCAGCTTGCCTTTAAACTTTTGGACCTGGTTTTCCTAAAAAAAATGTCCTGCACTGTCACATTTTCAAAGTTTGACTGATAAGTTCTTGGTATTTTATAAGACTTGTACATTGTGAGCATCAGAATTTTTTACTGCTACACTCTGACCTCAGTCAGGACATCATTCCTAGGTGACAAGGACCCTCCTGGGTCTGTTGTGGAGACAACTGCCACACACATTCTGTGCATGTCTCATCCATGTCACCTGTGCATGTCATTACCTGGGTTACCCAGGTCACAGCCCTGATAAAAGAGAGAGCCCCTGACCCTTCTCTTTCTTCTTCCTCGCTTCTCCCTTCCCCCATCCCACTTCAATGGTGGACTCTCTCATGGGAACTGTGCTGCCTCAGCATGATCTGTCCAGGAATGTACAGCTTTTCAAATAACAAACATACTTAAGGCTTTCACAACTTTCTCTCATGTTCATAATTCTCTAGAATAGGGGCTCAAGTGTTGCAAGGATTAGAACTTGGATAAAGCACATACTACATTGTTTCTTATGGAATGTATTTTCCCCAATATGAATTTTCTGATGGTTTCTTAGACCTGGTACAGAGGTAAAAACTTTCCCTTTTACATTACTTTGGAAAGGTTTTTATTTTCTGCATGTATTCTATGATGTATTGTGAAAAATGTTAAGTATTTGTACATTCACTAAATTTGTAAAGTTTTTCTCAAGTATGCAGTTTTTCTTAGTGAGGAATTTGTCTCATTCTCTTCATATGTTAGGTTTCTCTCCTATATGAACTATCTGATGAGTTTTAAAATTAAGATAATTTTTGTTTTGTACATTTTTGTTAAAGGATTTGTCATATTCACTGCTTTTTGTGTTTTCTCCATTGTATGAATTCTCTGAGGAATTCCAAGACTACGTTTAAGGGTAAGTAATTAGTCACATTCACTATATTTCTAAGCTCTCTCTCCCATATAAATTATATCATGAGTTCTAAGACTGTCTTCCTTAGAGAGGATTTAACATACACATTGCATTTGTAATGTGTTTATCCTGTATGATTTCTCTGACAAATACTAAGAGTGCTATTATGATTACAGAATTTGTCATATTCCCTACTTTTGTAAGGTTTTCTTCCTATATGAACTACCCGATGAGTTATACGATGGCCTTTTCAAGAAATGGCTTTGTTGCATTTACTGCACTTGTAAGGGTTTTTGTCCTATATGAATACTATGATGAGGTTCTAAGGTACTCTTTCTGGGTAAAAGTATTCTCACATTAACTACATTTGTTAAATATCAGGTGAGTTTAAAAACCTAAGGATGTTGAAAGAAATTTGCCACATTCATTACATCTGGAAAGTTTTCTCCTATAGCTTCTATAATGGTATTCATGGTGGGACAATGTATACAATGACCTAGAACTTTGATTTAATTCATACGGTCTCTTTGCTACATGAATTTTCTTAGGATTTCTAAGACATGAGCAGCACATAAAGGATTTGTCACAATCACTACATTTGTAAGTATTCTTTCTGGTGTTCATCTTATAATTGCTTTCAAAGTCTGGTAAAAGCACTTACCACATTCTGTACAATTGTATGTGTATTCCTCATAATGGATTTTGTAATGTACTTTGAGTTGTAACAAGTGCAGAAACAATTGACTATAGTTTGAAAATTTATGGGGCTTCTCTCTAATATGAGCTCTCTCATGTGTATTGAGGCTTGAGCATATCTGGAAGCATTTTCCACGTTTCCTGCATTTGTGTTGTTTCTTTCCACCATTTGCTCATTTCAGCATGAGTTTGTTTAGAGTCAAAACCATTTTCATGCTCTGCATTACTGTGTTCTTTTTTTTCCTATGTGGATTCTTTGATTTAGACTACTGATGGAAGGGAAACTTAAGCAGGCTATGCAATATTTATATTTCCAAATTACTTCGGTGTCTCAGTTTTTGTCTCTTTAAGTTTTGTGATTCAACACAAAGGCATTTCCATCATTAGTATTACAAGGTATACTTTAGGAGGATTCAGGAATCCTTTTGGCAGACTTGTTACATTCATAGGATTTCTCTTGGATATTCATGTGATCTTGGACAATATGCTTTATATCTTGACCCAAGATTTACTATATATGTGATGATTTTCTAACAAAAAAGCAAGTAGGGATGGCAGGGATTGATGCATGAGTAACAGATTAAATAATCAATGCTTCTTATTGCTCTAGCTAGTCCTTCAAATACTGTATTTAATAAGTAGGAAGAGACTGGGAAGCCTTGTTTAGTCCTTGATTTTACTGGGATTGCTTTAAGTTTCTGTACATTTAATTTGACATTGTCTTTAATTGCTGGGTATTGCTTTTATTGTGTTTAAATATGTGCCTTGAATCCTGTATCTCTCCAAGATTTTTAACATGGAACAGTGTAGAGTTTTCTCAAAGGTGTATGTAGCACCTAATGAGATGATCATGTGATTTTTTTCTTTCAGTTTGTTTATACAGTGGGTTACATTGATGTTAGAATTCTGTATTAACGCCATCTGGCCCTTGGCTTTTTTTGGTTGGGAGACATTTAATGACTGTTTCTATTTCTTTATTGGCTATAGGACTATTTAGATATTTTTAACGAATGCTGCTTTAATTTTGGTAAGTGGTACCTCTCTAGAAAATCATCCATTTCATTTAGATTTTCTAGTTTTGAGGAATATAGGCTTTTATAATATAGTAAGACCTAATGATTTTTAAAGTTTCTCATTTTCTGTTCTTATGTCTCCCTTTTCTTTACTGATTTTGTTAATTTGGAGGCTGTCTCTTTACCTTTTATTTAGTTTTGCTAAAGGTTTGTCTATCTTGTTGATTTTCTCAAAGAACCAGCTCTTAGTTTTGTTGATTCTTTGCATTGTATTGTATGTTTCTAATTGATTTCAGCCCAGAGTTTGACTCTTTCCCCCCATTTACTGCTCTTGGGTGTGTTTGCTTCTTTTGTTCTTGAGCTATCAGGTATGCTATTATGTTGCTAGTGTGAGATCTCTGCAATTTTTCTAAGAAGGCAATTAGTGCTGCGAATTAACCTCTTAGCACTACTTTCACTGTGACCCACCAGTTTGGGTATGCTGTGACTTCATTTTCATTGAATTCTAGAAAGTCTTTAAGTTTTTAAAAATTTCTTCCCTGACCAATTGATCATTGCATAGAGAGTTGTTCTGGTTTTATGAGTATATTTCTGTTGTTTCTGCTATTGGTGCCATTCAGCTGTAATCCATGGCGAGCAAATGAGATGCAAAGGGTTATTTCAATCTTCTTATGTCTCTGGGGCTTACTTTTTGTTCAATTATATTGTCAGCATTGGAGAAGGTTTTGTGAGGTTCTTAGAAGGTATATTCTTTTGTTTTGGTGTGAAAGCTTCTTTAGATATCAATTAGATCCATTTGTTTCATAACATCTGAAAGTTTCATTGTGTTTAGTTTCTATTTTGATGACACAACTATTTTATCACATTTAACAATGTCCAATCCTGCTTGTTTGGGGGCCCAACTTCAGAGAAAACCTTTTTCCAGCCCTTTGCTCTTAGGTAATGTCTCAGGTAATGTCTCTGTGTGTGTGTGTGATTCTTAGTTTGGTTTGCTGTGAGATGATTAGTTTCTTGTGTGTTCCTGGGTGCAGTTGCCCTCTGTGCTTTGAAGTTTTCCTTCTAGTATCCTTTGTAGGGCTTGATTAATAGTTTAAATTTCATTTTGTTATGGAATATCATAGCTTCTCAACTGTAGCAAACCAGAGCCGACAAACTGATCATTAGCTATTCATAGGATGATTGGTTAATAGCAGATTATAGAATAAAGAAAAACAGCAAAGGAAACAAGTGGTAATGAAAGGAATATGTAAATGATTTGAATGAATCTCAGTAAAAAGCAATTCAAAAGGACTGTAAGTCCAAACTAAAAATGCTCCTTGTGATAGTCACCAATCCATCCACAAAAGTTTTAGCCCAAAATTTATCCTATCTATAAGAAATACAGGCCCGAGGAATGGAGCAGAGCCCGAGGGAATGGGCAAACAATAACCAGCCCAACTTGAGGCCCATCCTGTGGGTAAGCACCAATCCCTAACACTATTATAATGATACTCTTTTATGCTTGCACACAGGAGCATGTTGTCATTGGAGAGGCAGCTAAATCAGACAGATATAGACACCTATAGTGAAACAGTGGATGGAGCTGGGGGTCTCTTATGGAAGAATAAGAGGAAAGATTGGGAACCCTGAAGGGGACAAGAACTCCACAAGAAAATCAACAGTCAAGTAATCTGGACTCTTGGGGCTCTTAGAAACTGAATCATCCACCAAAGAAAATACAGGGGCTGGACCTAGACTTCCTGGCAAATATGTTGGTGATGTACAGCGTGGACTTCATATGGGTCCTATACAACTGGAACAGGGTCTACCCCAAAAGCTGTTGAATGAGGAATATATTCTTCTAGCTGGGCTGTCTTGATTGGCCTTAGTGGGAGAGGAAGCATCTAGTCTCACAGAAATTTGAAGTGCCAGGGCGGAAAGATACATAGGAGGACACCTACCTGCTCAGAGAAGGGAAGGGGGTGAGGGAAGGATTGTGTTTATGTGTTGGAGGCTATGTGTCAGGGAAGGACCAGTGAGCAAGATGTAAATAAGTACAAAAAAATTAATTTAAAATAAAATAAGGACAAAGCACCACTGCCACATTCAACACTTGTACATTTTAGTTAACTCAGCCACTGCACAACATGTTCGAATATTGGTAGCATTGTAAGGTTTTTCATTAACTAATACATGCCCTCATAGATGAATTGTTATCACCATGGGAACAAGATGCTGACTCTTCAACTGAAAATTTACTTCTCACAGTATTCAAGTTTCTGAAAGCAATGCAAAAAACCAAAATTGAGCCAGGCCTGGTGGCGCACACCTTTAATCCCAGCACTCAGGAGGCATAGGCAGGTGGATTTCTGAGTTCAAGGCCAGCATGGTCTACAAAGTGAGTTCTAGGATAGCCAGGGCTATACAGAGAAACCCTGTCTCAAAAAACAAAAGTCAAAATTGAAGTGGGAAAAAAAAAGGTGAGTATTACATTGTCACAAGAACTTCATCAGCACTTCAAATAACACAACAGAAAGGCTTTTCATGGGCTTCATGCAAAGATCTGACAAGATGGCCACAACATCTCTCAAAAAGGGCTGCTAACCACCTCTCTCAGTTTGGATGTCAAAGAATATTTTCTTTCTACTTAACCCTCAGAAAGTGCTAATATTGGAGGTTCAGGAGATGTGGTTGATGGGAATCTCTCTCCCAGGAAAATCCTTCTGGCATTGTTCCTTAAAAAGATGAAGTGGTAGTAATTGTCCTGTTTCTCTTTGAGACTCAATTCTGCATATGGGAAAAGACCAGATAGGACTGGAAAAATTTCAATCTCTGGAGGGTAGACTTTTTTTTTTTTTTTTGGTTTTTCGAGACAGGGTTTCTCTGTATAGCCCTGGCTGTCCTGGAACTAACTTTGTAGACCAGGCTGACCTCGAACTCAGAAATTCACCTGCCTCTGCCTCCTGAGTGCTGGGAGACTTGTTTTTTTAATATCACCCTCTTTGAATATATTTTAACATATAACTTATTCAACATGTATACTGTTTAGAAGAATATATTTGTGTTACAGCTTCAATGACTCGAGGGGTTAGACATAGGGTATGGGGATCACTTAAGCTGTCATTGTACCTTTTCTGAAACAAACAGAAAGTTGCATAAATTCAGGTTCCAAGAGTAACTGTGTTTCAAATTTAAAAAAATTAATATTACTCATAACCCAACTTTCCAAAGATTTCTCAATTTCATCTGCATGCCAGCTATTGAATCTTGTTTCAGGATGAAATATTCTCAGATCTATATATTATCAATTTGTAAATTTTTTAACAAAAATAATTTAAATCTGATTAATTGCTTCTGGTATATATAGTGTTAAGCTACACCAGGACAGGCTACCACAACGGTCTGTAATATTTTCCCATGGGCAGCACTGTTCTGAGGATTATCAGTTGAGTTAAATCACGTGGTATTAAGAGTCACATAGTGACACAATCCAGATGATTTTGAGTGTCACTGACAACCTTGAAGCCAAAGTTTCATTTGTTCTTGGTAGAATTTTCTCTCAATCTTCTTGGAATTCAAGAGGAATCAGCCTTATCTCTCAGACCCCCAAAGCTTCTCATTCTGTGTAGAGGCATTTTAATTCAAAATTACTGTTATGGCAGTAAAGCAGGAGATTTGAACACAGTATCCCTTATTTTAGTTAGCACAATTGTGTTCTAATACAGTGGCTCTAAAATTTCTAATACTACAGCACTATCATAAAATCCCAAGTATACTAATGCAGGTGGATTCACCTAGAAACAAAGGAATGTTCCACTAAGATCATCGGAAATACATGTTTTCCTATGGTCTTGTGTAACCTGGTAGAAGTTCATAATACCCCAAAGGAGTTGCTATTGATAGGTTGAAAAATATTGGTCTAGTATTAATTTTATGTTACAAGTATGGAGAAAATAGTAATGGGTTCAGCACATTGTACGAGAGACATTTTTACAGAGATGCAAGACACATATCCATCCACCTATCCCAAGTTGAAACTGAAAACAACCAAGTCCAACTTGTTCAATCAATAAAATTTATTATACAGTTATATACAGGAATATGGGGGAGGAGTTGGTGATCAGAGCCTAAGGGACTCAAAGACACTTGCTATCCTGAAACTTGAAACCAGCATGATACAGATTATGAATACTTGACACTGAGGGCAATCTGTATCTGTATGAATACTGGCATGAAGAGCATTCCATTTTGGTGGCTTTGTTTATCAACCCTCTTTTAACAAATATGATTTGTCTGAGTTTCTTCATTTGAGTTAAACATACAGAATGCTATTGGTATTACTATCTATTTTGAGAGGTGTATTATCCACCATAATCAGATTTCCTCTGTAATGGACTATATTTCCGTCTCCACAAAAGTGTTATAGATTCTTGTGGCTTCTCTACTTTGTCTTCATTATGGAATATTTGATAGTAAACAATTTGAAAATTTTTCTTCATTGTCACATTTTCAGAGATTCTCCAGCATAAATGCTTCATAGCTTCTAAGATTTGAACACTACGTAAGTGCTTTCACAAGTTCCTAATATTCATAATTAACTCTAGTGTGGAGCCTCAAGTGTTGCAAAGAATTCCACTTGGGTAAAAAACATACCACATGTTTTCCAGCAGAAACTATTTTTCAGGTAAAGCTCTTTCCTCATGTTACATTTGTGAGGTTTCTCTCCTTTATGAATTCTCTGTTGGACTGTGAGAGATGAACTAACAGTAAAGGATTTGAACATTTATATTTGAAAGGTCACTCTCCTGTATGTATTCTTTGATGAGTTTTAAGATGATCTTTCTTGAAGGGTTTGTGTCATTTGCTTCATTTGTAAATATGATCTAATGTGTGCATTTTCTGATGATTTCTAAGACTACATTTATATCTAAAGCACTCATTACATTCATTACATTTATAAGGTTTCTCTCCTGTATGAATTCTCTGATGAATACTAAGACTGTATTTATGGACAAAGCATTTGTTTCATTCACTACATTTATAAGGTTTCTCTCCTGTATGAATTGTCTGATGATTTCTAAGATCACCTTTGTGATTAAAGAATTTGTCACATCCACTACATCTATAAGGCTTTTTCTTCTGTATGAATTATTTGATGAATACTAAGACTGCGTTTGTGGGTAAAGCATTTGTCACATTCACTACATTTGTAAGGCTTCTCTCCTGTATGAATTCTCTGATGACTTTTAAGACTGCGTTTGAGGGTAAAGCATTTGCCACATTCACTACATTTATAAGGTTTCTCTCCTATATGAATTCTCTCATGACTTCTAAGATCACATTTGTGAGTGAAGCATTTTTCACATTTGCTACATTTATACGGTTTTTCCCCTGTATGAATTCTCTGATGAATAGTAAGACTACATTTTTGGGCAAAGCATTTGTCACATTCACTGCATTTATAAGGTTTCTCTCCTGTATGACTTCTCTGATGAACTATAAGATGGCATTTCTGGGTAAAAGATTTGTCACATTCAATACACTTGTACGGTTTCTCTCCTGTATGAATTCTCTGATGAATTCTTAGAGCAGTTTTAAAGGTAAAGCATTTGTCACATTCATTACATTTGTAAGGTTTCTCTCCTGTATGAATTCTCTGATGAATAAGAAGGCTGCTTTTTTGTGTAAAGCATTTGTTACATTCACTACATCTGTAAGGTTTCTTTCCACTATTGGTTTTTTTCAGCCTGAGTATTTGTTTAGCATCAAAAACCTTATCAAGCACTGTCCCATTGTGTTCTTTCTTTTCTATGTGGATTCCTTGATTTAGACCAATGATAGAGTTTTTATATTTGCAAGGTTCTCTTGTGTTTCCAGTTTCATGTCTGTTTACATCTGATGACTTAACATGTGTATCACTGAAGTTATCTTGGTAAAGTACACTTTGGGTGTATTCATAAATATCTTTGCCATGGTCATTACATTTATAAGACTTCTTTTGGATATTTACATGCTTGTGGAAAATATGCTGTGTGTCATGATCCAAGACATTCTCATATTTAGGACACATGCAATGATTCTCTGAAAAAAGAAAGGTGCAATTAGAGATGATAGGGATTGATTAATGGATAAGTAAGACAATACCCCATGTTTCCAGACATTTTCTAATATAATTTAGTGATTCTCAAGGATAGGGCTCAAAAGTGGTTTTTTTCACAATCATTACATGGATGCTTAGAACAACCTTAAATCTCATCTATTAACGAATGAAAGGAAATGATAATAGCCTCAAAATCCTTATATACACAGTGTATTTTGCAGAAGGTAGAAAAAATAGCCTGACAGGAAATAACTTTGTGAAAGGAGCCCACTAAAATATCATGTCAACAATTCTTTCCCTATTTTCTTGTTTCAGTTTTATGATAGTGACACTGTGTAGGTTTGGTCAGGTACAAATTCCTTATGTAATTCACATTGGCATGGAATTCACAATACAAAGACCATGCTGTATCAGGACTAAACCTAGAGACTACAAGTAAAAAAGTCAAGAGATAACAACAAAATTCTCCAACCAACAACTTTTTTCCATTTAAAACCATCTCCATTTTTAAAAATTCATAAATAAGTGAAGACTTTAATGCAATAGTAAAATTAAAATATTCCAATTATTATGTGTATAGCAATATATTTTCTTACTGTGAATATTCAATTTATTTATTTATTATTTATTTATTTTTTGGAAATAAAAAGTTTTGATTAAAAGTAGACAGACAATAAGTTTGGAGAGATTACTGAGAATATAACACTGATTCCTATTCAAAAGAATGTAGAGAAATGTAAAAGAAAAACAATGAAAAGTTTGTAATGAGAATTTACTTCATTCTGGGAGTTTTTAGACTTTTTAGATAACATAAACACACAATAGGTAAATACATTAAAAAATGTATCAGAAATTCTACAAGAAGAGTATTCTTACCCACAAAAACTAGATTGTTGTAATTCTCCAACATAACATCCATGTACAATGCCCTCTGAGCACAGTCAAGACATTCCCATTCCTCCTGTGAGAACTCCACAGCCACATCCTTGAATGTTAACAGACCCTGTAATGGAAAAATACCTGTTTCCTGGACAAAAGTGATTTTCTAGGTAAAACCTCCTAAAGAATTTGAGATAATTTGTGATAAACTTGAGTCATGATAAATGTTTAAGGACAAACAACATCTTCTAGAAGTGCTGTAAAAATGTTACAAGGTAAGCATTGCTGCTCCTTCCTAGGCAATTATAGAAAGATATACTATATTGCTTACATTCATAAGGTCCCTCTCCTTCATTAACTTCGTAAGTTCTCTAAGACCTTAGCAGCAGATGAAGGTTTTGCCACCATCACTTCATTTAAAAATTTGTCTGCACTTTGGGTTCTATAATCCAAAGTTGGTTCCCAGCACACATATGGAACTACACAACAGATTTCTAATCCCAATTCTCTGAAATGCAATGCACTCTTTTGAGCCCTACAGGCCGAAGAAATACACAGCACATATGCATACATTCGGCCAAATATACCAACAAACATGAAAGAAAATTGAAAATTAATTTTAATAAATGATGCAAAATAGTCAGTCTTAATTTTATTTTCTATTTCTCTGAAACAGGATTACAAGATTGTAATCAGAAAAGTTTTAGGGAATATAACATACACATTTCTTGTCTAGATTCAGGACTGTAGCTTTATGAAGTATGGGTTTCTATGAAACAGAATCCCAGTGTCACATCACAGATGGTCAAATTCCAATGAGTAAAACTGTACCAAAATTTACAGCTCTCAGTCTTGCTCAACTATGGACACTGTATCAATCCTATCTATAGCAGGGGCTCACATGACTCTATTTTAAAATTCTCAGTTGGCATTCTGAGACCTAGGAACAATGCTGTACCCTTTCTAGAACAAAGACATACAATATGAAATGCAGAATTATTGGATGAATTGGGAATCACATTTTTTTCTTTAAACATTAAAGGAGTGTCAGTCAACATTCCAAAGGACACACAGAATCAAATATTTTTGAAGTTATTTTATGAGGCTATATTCATAACAGTAAAATAAAAAAGCCATTATTTGACAGCATAGAATTATTGAAAGTTTTATCAAAGTTGATATATGCAGTACAGATAATATCAAGGTCATAAATTACATATGGTTTTTTACTACATCATAATTAGGTATGTGTGTGTAAATAAACGGCACATGTGACAATGCATTCAACTAAAGTAGAATCATTTTTTGATCAAATTGAGTTTTTTTAATTGAGAATTATAGTAATTCTTCTTGAATTTTAAAACATTATTACTCATGAGATTGACTTAACTGAAAAATTTAATCTTATAATTTTAATTTTATCTTCTTCGGTTTCTATACTCATTGTAGCTCACAATCATGTTTAACTTCAGTCCCAAGGGCTGGATGCTAAACTCAGGATTTTGGGGCATAAGGTATCATTCAATATACATAAAAATATGAAGATAAACACTTAGGTATTTGAATAAAATATTATTGTAAAGAAATATTGCCACAGTCCTTCAGTTTTCCCCTATGTAATATATAGACTGGAGGAGAAAAAAACATAGGGTGGATGGAACATTTGTTTTGCTGAAGAACAGAACAAATTATGAGGGACATTCATGTATGCTTAAAATGTGATGGCTTATGCATAGTACCAAGATAATATTTTCCAGAAAATTCTTACTAATATATGGCATGTGCTGCAATATAAAGGCACACACAGTAGTTTTTATATTACTCCTAAAAAATGAAACAAAAAGGAAGAAGAAAACAATCATCTGTATATTGAGAACTGACCACATTGAATACTAGGCAATGTCTCTCCTGAGACAAAGAGATTTCAAGTGTCAAAAAACCTAAGATGACTATGTGACATAAAATACTGAAAAGAGATACCAGAATACTACAATCTGCATCTCCTCACAAACACATCAATCCTATGGTAAGAGAAAGCCACATATTCCGTTCATCATCTATGTCTCTAGGGAGCTGAAATGTTTACTATCAAGTTTCAAGACAGTGAATAGTCTTCTAATTCTACAATTCCATAAATTCTATTCTTCCATGCATTGCTCAGAAACATCAATGTCCATGTATTTGCAGATCTACATTAACAAGGTTGTTTCTGGAAACCTGATTATTCCTGAAATGCAGTGGCACAGGAGATCTGTCCCCAGAAATAATGACACAAGTCCATCCAATGTAGAAATTAGCCATCCATATATTCTTTGAGCATCAATTACAATATATTCTCTTTCAGAACTGCAGGCCACCGATCCTTGAACATTTATGTCCACACAGTATAAAATCCAGTAAAAATATAATTAGACATATCTGTACTTTTCCCATTATAAGTAAAAAAGAACTAAAAATATAATTTTATTATTGGGGAGAACAAAGATAAATTAGAAAAAAACAAACACTATAGATAACATTACAAGTTGTGAATGGTTTAAATAATGAAAGGAGTTTTCAAAAAAAATATGGACAGGACACTGACCTGGGGAGCATTTACCAGGGAAACATTCATTCTCCTTATTTCTATTCTGCAAGTTTCTATTTCAAGAAAATAAACTGGAAGTCTTATTGAAATTTCACATCAAGGTTTCCAAAATTAAAAGCTAAAATTAATACAACTCTATTATGGACAGGGGTAAAACATAAACACAAAAACCAAAATGATACCAGAAATCTTGTCAACATTCCTAGAGACATATTTAATATGGCAAAAAAAAAAAAAAGCACTACAATCTCAGTCATTTTTCAAACCTCAGCAGGTACCAGGCACAAATATAGAGTATATGTATACCTGCTGCAAGAAAATTACTACTCAGGGTTATTACTGGGAACTTATGATTCAAGAACTAGAACCAGAGGCAAATGGCTAGTAGGGCCCTAAGATGGATGCCTAGCATTAAATAAAGTTTCACTAGAATACAACATCTGACCCATTGATCATGTTTCATTTCAAGCTACATGGCAGATACAGTACATCTATTTTCCATGTGTGTCCTGTTGTCTTGATGTAGAGACACAGATTCTATCTGGCAAATATCATGTTTTGTTCAAATTGATAAATCATCAGGTTGACTTACAGCCATTTTCATCTTCGTTTAACCTTTACATTGTTTGTGAGGTAAAATCTGTATTTCTGATTTACTCTTCTTTCAATGTGGACCTCTTTTCTAAATCATATGCATACCACTTTGTGAGAATACTGATAACTTCAAACAAACACAAATACATTTCTAGGTAGAACATTACAATTACATGTCTTTAAGTGGAATGTCCATGTGCTAACTGTTCTAAGACAGTGGTTCTCCACCTCTTTAATACAGTACTAGGAACTCTTAAATTATCTACATGTAGGAGTCCCACCTGTAGATTGATATAGGAGTGGTATATACATTTCTAAAATCATCAGTAATGTGTTGTATAGTAGTCTTAGGTGTGACCTCTGTGAAAGGGTCAATTGACCCCCAAGGGGTCATGAGCCATAGGTTGAGAACAACTGCTCCAGCCAATGTGAAGGCAGAATCATCAAGAAGCTGGCATGGGAGAAACACTCTGATGGTTGCTAAGTATGAGAGAATGTGCAGAGATAAAGTGAATCATTTCAGGTTATGCCCTTGGAATGATTCACTCATTTTGTCAGATCTGTCAAAATCCTATCACTATTAGAAACATCTTCCTGGACATGCATATATCTGTGTCTTGGTATTGTTCCAGGCAGTTCTCAGGTTCCCAATCAGCAATAAATATGACTCAAGTGAGACCTTTCAGTTCCTGGCTATTAATGGATTTCATGTAGGATGATAACCCTTATAGGTATACTTGAAAGTTAAGATGTACTGGTGTAGCATTCATATTGTTAAAAGGGCTCTGTAGGCTGCTGGGCCACGGACATCCCAGTGCAGAGCTTGGCAGGCCTAAAAACCTACAAGCACTCATGAGACACATGGGTTTCAAAAGAAACTCATTCTCCTGGGTAGACATTCTCACAACCAGATTTATCCCTGCATAGTCTGGCGTATGGATCTTTGTGTTTATTTAGTAGGAACTTTTATATTAAGCATAGAATGAATCCTGACATAAGCTAAGACTTCCAGCGTTCCAACAGTCCTAGAGAATTCTTGATTTTCCCTGGGAATTCAGTATCTAGAGACAGGGAAGCTAATTACCATTACATAGAGAGAAGCCAAAAGCAGCTCAGAATAGGTCTGCAGAATGCTTGCTAGGAACAATAGTTTTAGGGAACAAATAGATCTCCCACTAACAGAGGAAATCCTCATTATAGCCAGGTAGAAAACAGACTACTTAGCAGATAATTAACAAGCTGGTAAACACTTTCTTTAGAATCTACCTGGACCTAGATAACAAGGGGATTGTGGTTAATACATTATTCATGAAAGGCCCACTAGTAGGAACCCCCTAATGGCTAGTTCTCATAAGACTCAAAGGAAAAACACAAATTGTGACCTAGGTGTATAATCCTTGTTTATCAGTGGCTAATCTTAATCAGAACTGCCTTACTAATTACTGTAATTATACCTGGTTCCTGTAAGTCCTTTTGATGTATTCATTCCTATTGTATTGTACCATTGTAACTCCATGGATGAAGCTCCCCTGGTTTCTTGTATCCCCACTGTATAAAAAGTCTGATGCTTTAATTCACATTACACTCAGATATTACACACTCCCTTGTGTGTGGCCTCTGTTTGTCACATCTGCCGAATCTTGCCCACTTGTTTCAGAGAACTCGACCCACGCAGGCAAGGGACTTGAGAGGGCCTGCGACACATCAGTGACTCCCCTCAGATGCTGACTCCTAGTGCTGCAACAGCATTTTGTCCAGCAAGGTAGGCCCACCAGAGAAATCGTGCCATGAGTTTTGTAAATAACAGATGCCTTTCTGTTTTGAACTAAGGTTAGGCCATAAAAGAAATTCATAGCTGGCTCTAGATGCCAGCTAAAAGTCAATGACTGGAAAAATCACAGGCCCAGGATGGGAATCTATGACTGATGTAATCCTACATGCCAGAATGCTGGAATTTCCTTGAAATTCTTTTACTTACAACATAGCCTGGTACTCCTGAAAGCCTAAATCAGACAAATATGGTTTGTAATAGGAAACTCATTTCAGAGACTGTTGGGAAGTAAGACTGAATGGTGTAGGGTGAAGGGGAAGGTTGTAAGAGCTGAAGGAAGGGGAGTGAGGTATACAAATCCACTATTATATACCACAGCAGTTGGAACTATAAATACACGACAACCTGGCTATCTATCCAAAACCTGCCTCCAAATATAAATGAAATACAAGGAGGAGAGATGGGATGAAAACATGAGTAACAGGGTATGGGACAGAAAAATCAAGAGAGGGTCTTTCCCAGGGGCCCTATGTGGCACTGTGTGTGTGTGTGTAGAGGTTCACTCATGCAAAAAATGCCTACACCCCTCTCTTGTGTTCAGAAGAATGTAGCTGCCTAGGTCCCATGTGGAATGAGTGGGAGATTGAGAATGTCATTCAATGTGTTGGGTTACAATGCACTTCACATTTGAACATTATAGAAGAGTTTCTTGGGTTTGACTTTGGGCACATTACCATGGAACCTTTAATCCAATTTATTGTATTAATGCAGGTGCTGGATAACAGCATTTTCCTATATTATAAATTATTCCACAATTAGGGTAGTTCCTCATAAAAGTTACTGCTATGTACCTAACCACATCATTAATATGATAAATCTTTTGTCACATTCCATTGGACATAGGATGTTCTCCACTCTGAGTCCCATGTACACAAACAATTTTATTTATCATACACAGATTCATTCCTAACACTCCCAACGTTGACATACAGTGTTAGCTATCCTGTCACATATCCAGGATCCATATTTAGTCTCACATTAGTTATAACTCTATATTCATTTCTGTACTGTTATTATGACTGCTTTTAATACCTCCAGATTTTTTACAGTTTCTTTTTTTAAAATAAGGTTTATTAATTTTAATTTTATTTGCAGGTGTATCTTTATGTTCATGTAGTGCTGAGGACCAGCCTCATTTGAAGAGGGGTTCCTCAGGAAGTAGTGTATGGGAGCAGTGGAAGAAAACAACTCAAAATCAGTGATGCCTGCAAGCTGACAGCTCTATTTTCTGCTTAAGATGGCCCTCTAGACAGCTATCTGCCTGAGATAACTCTCTGTTCAAGAGGGCTCTCTGCTTGAGACAGCTCTCTTCTAAAGAAAAAAACAAAAAACAGAAAACAAAACAAAACAAAAAACCAAACCCCAAACCCTAAAAGCTCTCTGGATAGCTTATAGGTTATCTGACCAAAATCAGAAATCCTACCAGAAAAAAAAAAATCAAAAAAGAGCTATGTTAGCTTTCAAAACAGTTCTCTCTAGGTATCTTTCTCTAGGCAGTTTTGTCCATGTAGCTCTCTCTTGCAGACCAAAGCCCAGTCTTTTATTTGCATGAGCTACTTCCTTAGGAATTTAAAGGTGTGTACCACCATGCCTGGACCTAAACTTGCTTTGTCTCAGGCTCACCTTAAATTCAGAAATCTGCCTGCCTTTATATATACAAACAATGAGCTTAACTGGGTGGGATCCCACCCTGAGATCACCATCACCTCACTCCCTGCTCCTTTGATAGAACCATGACACCACCCCCCACTTTTTAAACTATATCTTCCTTTTACTGACTCATTAGTGCAGCTGCCTCTGTTCTTTTGAGTTCATGAAGCCCCAATACAGTTCATATTTAAGCCTTACACTGAGAAATCCTGTTCATATTTTCTTGGACTTGTGTTTTCGTGGTTCCTTCCCACAGCTTTAAGAGCTTTTGTGAAGGTCACAGCATTTAAAATTTTGCAGAGGAATATTAAACATATTCTTATCTCCTGGACTCATGCTGTTTCTAATTATCATGGAGTCAGTAAACTTGGTAGGAAAAACATCCACATAACTTGGCAGAGAGAACATTTCCCCAAGGAGGAACATGAAACAAAATATGCAAACAAGCCCCAAGCTTATAGCAATTGTCAGCACTTATGGAGGGCCATTCCTACTGGCTTTGCTCTAGGGTCAGGAAACCATGTCACACCATCCCTTCCAGGGCCATGCAGGACTTGGAAATGTAGGTCTCTGCATGCCATGTACACAGAGCCTACAGAAGGTCAAAGAGGGTTGGAACTTGACATGTAGATAAATACAAAGTTCCATGGGAACAGAATCTGAAAACTGGAAGAACTACTGAGCTATATATCTCTTGCTCTGAATTGTGTCTAATTACCTGCTATAGAGACCTAAATTAAAGAACAGTGAGACAAACTCCATGGAGCATCAAGGACCATTTCTTAGAGTGCCAGGTAACTAAAGACAATCAGACAGAAGTGAGGTAACAAAGACACATGGAAATGTTTGGCAACAAGAGACACTGGTTGGGATGGATACTTGCCCACAATTATGTGTCCCAGGACTGAAAAAGGTGAAAAGCAGTCAATGTGAAGTATTATGTACAAATATAATAGTAAGGTTATGTAGATGCTTATATTGAAACAAGAAGTTTCCTCTAACAGTGACTAAGGACTGGACAGATTAGCATGGAAATCTCCTAATACTGTCAAGAGGAGAGTATTTCCTAAAACACAAAGAAAAGGAACACTAGAAATTCATCATACAAAGGAGGCTTTACCTCAATGTCAAAAGCAGGGGAGCTCAAACAATTATTTGCAAAGACAAATCATCGACCAGTTGTCAGGATATACACAGACACATAACTTGTCTATAAATTCCATGGAGATGGAAGGAAAGCTAAGTTAACACCAGAATGTAAGACGAAATCTTTCAACATCTACAAACTAATGAATGTGAGAAACAAAACATGTAGAAGCAGTGAGAGAAGAAAAATGATATCAATAGATTCATGAAAGCCCTTTGTGTGATAAGACATTTGCCTAGTATAAAAATTTCAAGAATGTGAGAACAGAAGAAACATGCCTCAGAATAATAAAGAAACAAGAAGCACAGCTAAAGAAAACAGTACAGTAAAAAGGGCAATTGGAACTCTTCTCCTCGACTCTGGACTAAGTCAACACAGTGGTATCAGTGTGTACACATTTCAAGGACTGAGGAAAATTTCAAGGAGTCAATATAGCAGATTCAGGGAGCAAGTGGACCTTCTTGAGAAAACAAAACAAAACAAAACACTAAGATTAAATCACTCATACTGTCTACAAATATCTTGGACTCCCTGGTAGTAGCACTCAAAGTGTTAAAAACAGCTATGCAGTCTGCAGCAAGAAGCAAAATTATCAAAGTCCACACCCAGATTTAAATCCAATGAGCAAGGCAAAACATACCCACTGGAGTCATAGTGTCAGAACTATTTTCTGAGTAACAGAAGGCTGTTTGGTTAAGTCTGAGGGCAGCTCCACAGAAGAAACAAGAACAAAACGTAAGACAAAACGAAACAAAGGGTTACACAGGGAACATGGCCAAAAGCTAATGATAAGAAATGTAATGGGACTTAGAAGAAAATCTAATGTGTTCTACCACACTCATAGATAGTATGTTGCTACTTTCGGTTGGGGTCAAAGAAACTTTGTTTCAATTGGCAACAGGTATTTCAGAGATTCCAAACTAATCAAATACTGAGAGAAACTGACTGCTTACTGTACAGCCTAATATGAGAAATCCATGTTACCATATCTACAATTTTCTCAGTGAAAAGTTCCAGAATCATTAATGAAATAAAACCAGACAAAATGAAATTCATGTTCTCTTTCTATTATCACTTGAGGTCCATCTCATCCCTTGCTTAATCCATCTAGCATATCTGGATTCCTTGCTACATTCTCCTCTCTCTTTGCCATCCAAGGGTGGTTGATTAACAGGTAAGAATTTTGCTCCAACCTATAGTATATCTAATATAAAACAATAAAAACAGTGTCACCTGATATCATCTCAGAGCATGCATATGCACTCACTAGTCCAGTCTATGGGGTGCAATATTAAGAATTAACCATAAGAAACAACATTTCTCAATATTCTGATGCAGTATTTACATTCTAGAATGCATATAATTCCCAGAAAGTTAACTGAAGAAAAAAGTTTCCTTAGTACATGTTAATGTTTACCACCTTATCTTTAAGGCTTGCTAAAACATACTTCCTGATTAAATCAAATCTACAGCGGCTACTTACGTGATTCTTATCTAAAAAGCTTTCTGGGGATGCGACATCACCAGGGGGAATTTGCCTTGAATAGGCAAATTGCAAAAAAGCAGAGTTAGAAATAATGGATGGAGTTAAACTCCAGGATCTTTGCAATTGTCACAATGTCCAAGAGGAGCATGTTTTCAGACAACAGGTAACTCAAATCCTCTACCACATGATGCTCCTGTGACTATCTTCAAAATCTTAACATGCATGAAAACATCAGGATAAACCCAGTTCACATGATCTAAAAACTTCTGAAGGAGTTAAGATAACCACAGCAGAATTTTAGACTGTGAGTTCTGATGAGCTGTACCAAAGAACTAACTAGATCCTTAGCCCTGTTACTGCCTATTTCCCATCACTGCACCTCCTTTGCCCTTGGAAGTTCCAATGTTGCCTACCTGCGCCTCTGTCTCTTGCTTCATTTGATGGTGACTTTCCTGGGCCATCTGTTTGTGTTATATGCTCATGCTCACTTTACCATGTGAACCAAGGTGTGATTAAACTTTAACAGACATAGCTGATCTGGTTTCCAAACCTCTCACATGAAATTTCATTGCACAACCAGTTCCAGCTGTGCCTACAGGCAAAAACACTGTACATTATTAACCCAGCTCAAACCACAGCCTGGGTGAAAGGCATCATTACACCACTATCAGAGCTATCATAGGCAACTCAGAGATGTGGTTTACACATGTAAAGCTAGCATGAAACAGATTCAGTACTTTTTTTTCCCCAATTTTTATTAGATATTTTCTTCATTGACATTTCAAGTGTTATCCAGTAAGTTCCCTATACCCTCCCCCATCCCCGCCCTGCTCCCCTACCTACCCGATTCAGTACTTTTAAAAACTGTGAATATGGAGATATGAAGAAGCATTATGGAACTGTGACTGGGTAATTGGAGCTGAAGATGTGGTGAATTTGATCAAACACATGATGTATTCATAACTGAAATTCTCCAAACAATAAAAACCAATGTACATCTCTGACTTGACATTTATTTCTTCAGTTTAGTCATTGGTAATCATTTATCCAGGCTCCATACTTACCTCTCATGCTAGCAGAGATACCTCCAAATTATTTTCTGTATTGTTAACTTGAATCACTATAATGTACCTCCAGATTGTTTCTGATTCTTTTTCTTAAGATTTATGCATTTTAATTTGATGTATATGGGTATTTGCCTGCAGGTAAGTGTGCATTTTTTTTTTTTCAAGACAGGGTTTTCTCTGTATATCCTTGGCTGTCTTGGAACTCACTTTGTAGACCAGGCTGGCCTCGAACTCAGAAATCCACCTTCCTCTGCCTCCCGAGTGCTGGGATTAAAGGTGTGTGCAACCATGCCCGGCTAAGTGTGCATTTCTTACATGCAGTGATGGCAGTGGCCATAAGAGGCCAATACATCCTTTAGATTCTGAGTTACAGAAGAGTGAATATATTTGGAACTGATCCTGGATACTGTAAGAACAACAAGTGTTCTTAATTAAATGCCAGGCCAACTCTATAGCTTGTGGTTCATTGTTCCTTAATTAGGTATTGTGGAGATTTAAATCAATGAACAGTGAGAGAATTCATAGGTTACTTTCTTAAAGCATAACCCTGAATGCCAGCTCATAAAATTTGATAATAATAGGCAATGGTTCTAATAGACATATGTCCATAATAATGTGGCTGAGGGCTTCTAGTGTAATAACAACTCAGTCAATGTAAAACAGTAATTAGAAAGGTATCAGTAAGTTTGTGTAGAAGTTCTTGAAATAAAGACTCAAAGACATTCCAATGAGTCAAGGACACCGACTTGGTTCTGTGAAGAGACAAATTATCTGAGGAAGAATTTTCCCCTACCCCAGACTACAAAAGTGGATCCCCAATAAATAGAACTAGAGCTGAATATGGAACATTGTAATGTATGCCAATGACATCAGTGATACCTTATGGAGTGCTGTGGAAAGTGTTACACACACACAGAGGTGGGGGAGGGAGAGAGAGAGCCAACTGGAGAAATAAGCAAGCTCTTATAAACAACAAAACAGTTCAGCCTTCAAGTTATTAACCTAGAAAAGGCATTAGGCATGGTGAGGCTGATGGAGGAAGGATTTGCTTTACCAGTATCTGAGGAATAGGCAGATTTAGCACAGAATGCTCCTTTTCTTTAGACAAATCTTATACTAATAACACAAGAAGACTATCAGGCCCAGGTAACCAGCACCTGGTTAGGGAACATGTTGGAATGGTGGATTTTCTTATGACCCAGGCCTGGATCTAGCAGGTTCCAGTCACATGGATCCCCTAAACACTTTCAAGCCAGGCGCCTTCTCTTCCTTAATTACTTTTGTAAAGTCCACCCAGCTTTTTTCTTTTCCCTGTCACTCTCCTATTTCCTGAGATTAACCCTGTTCCGTAGAGAAAAGACCTTCCCACTCATTATCAGGCCTCCTGCCACACAACTACAGCTTTCTGGCTATGCTGAACCCACTCTACACAGCATTCCCAGCCTACATTTGCTACCAGCCTACACCTGAAGTGGAGCAGGACGGTGAGCAGGACGCTGCTGTACCGGATATCTGAGCATCATAGTGAGTTCTGAACCCCTCAGATAAAAGATAGGCAGCTGGAGTTCTAAGCTAGATATACAAGCCTCCTGAGCTAAAATAAACACACAGCAAAAGACAAACAAAATTCTAAATTCAGATTTCTTTTGTTCCCATTCCCAACACAAAATACTAAAAATAAGACAAGATGTACTAGAATCAAATCATAATCATGGCAGTATCCCCTAAAAAGAACAACTTATGAAATATCCAAAATTCAAACCTCCAAGTCACGAAGAACATAACTGCAAGCAAAATGACTGATTGGAACAAAACCATGAGCACATGGCTGAAGGAAGTAGGGACAATGCAGGATAAGAAAACTGACTTGAAGCCGGGCGTGGTGGCACATGCCTTTAATCCCAGCACTCGGGAGGCAGAGGCAGGCAAATTTCTAAGTTCGAGGCCAGCCTGGTCTACAGAGTGAGTTCCAGGACAGCCAGGGCTACACAGAGAAACCCTGTCTCGAAAAAACAAACAACAAAACAAACCAAACCCAAAACCAAAACAATAACAAAACTGACTTGAAGTAAATAGGAAAAAACACTGAAAAGAAGTCCAAACTGAGATGAAACAAGATATGAAAAATATAAAGAAATATGGAAAGGAATAGAACATCAGGTTTGAAAACAAAGTAGAAAAGCAGAAAGATTCAATCAAAGAAAAAGATTAATTAAAATAAAATGTTCCATGAAAATAGCACTTGCTGAAGTCAAAGTTGCAATTCCAGCTGCACTTTCTTCACTCCTTTGAAATACCTTAAATTTCTGACAGAATAATTTATTCTGAAGAGCTTTCCTGGGAAGCTGAATTCCTTCTCTGTGAAAATTAAGTAACTCTAAAAACACCTTTTTATTATTCCCTCACAGACATTCACTACTACAAGTAAAATATCTGTTAGCAATATTGCCTTAGAGGAAGATATTTCAGAAACTCAGGATTTTGATAGGCTATAGGTGTCTCAAGAGTCGGTGGTTTCTCAGCACACCGCCCACAGCCTCAAGGTGAATTCATTCTGCCCTATACAACTTTCACCACTAGATGGTGATACTGTGGTTGTGCAGAGTCAGAAACACGTTTGTCTGATTGGAAGCACACTAAATTTGCTCTAATAGGAAGCACAGAAAATCCACTTTTAAACTCAAAGTTTTGTGTAAAAGCTTGTGGCTGTCTAAGATACCAAAATAAACAGTGTATTTTGTCACATCCTTAAAGAATTCAGTTACACAATGGTTAAAAAAAAAAACACATGGAAAGTGAATAACTGTATTGAATGAAAAACGGGTCAAGACAGACAAAAGAAACTAAATGGAGAGATTTCTTCCTAGCAACTTAGCACCACTACTGAAAACTTTCTCTCACACAAAAATAATCACATCCAAGAAAAGAAAAATGGTTACAAAAAGCGTGTCTATTGGTCTCTGACTTCTTAATTTTAGTATGAGCCTCCACAGAGGCTGAGAAGGGCAGGCAGGTTTGCCCAGGATCTGGCGGGGCCACACGTGGTTTTGGGCCTTGCCTGGAGGAAGGCGCGGTAATATAGATTGTTAACTTCTTAGCCCCAGGGATGGGAGGCTAAGAGTGTTTGTTCCTGAAGGAAGAAGTTTGCCTAGGCATAGAGCAGCCTTGAACAGCAGCATGTGGCGAGAGGCGGCACAGAAAGCTAGGCCACCAGTATATTTAATAATGTTTTAATAGTGCTGAGGTCGTTTCAAGCATGGGATATGAACAAGTCCGGAAAGGGTCTCAGAAATTTTTCTAACTGATACAATGTTTTATGGAATTTTTATCCTAAATGGTAGTCTTTTGGAAATAGGGTCTAAGTTAAACTTGAAAAGGTGCATGATTATGCATTTGTAATTGACTGGCAAGTCTCCTGGCGTTTCTTTGTTCCACGGACTTCACCTCACCCCCTCCCTGCATCTCCCTTGCCTCCAGGGCAAGTTCCTCCCAGCAGCTAAAACCGAGGATCCAGAGGCAATTAAGATTTAGGGTTTAGACTTAAGAGTTATATAAGATTTAAAGGAACTTTTCCAGGCTAGATTGCTTAATTTTTAAAAGGGTTATTATTGATTATTGATTAAAAGGTTTGTTTTTCATTATGTTTAAAAGTGGCTCCAAATTACAGCCAGGTTGGCTCAGTCAGTAGAACATCAGACTCCAGGGTTCAAGTCCCTGTTCCTTAAGAAAGTTTTCAAGACAATAGCTAGGGTTTAATTATGCTGGTAATGTCATGTCAAGAGTCATTAAAAGACTCAAACATTTGTTGGGTATTATCTAAAAAAGACACAAGCTAATTGGTAAATATGAAAGACGTTACAGAAATTTTAAAGGACTTTTTTGATTGATATTAATTATAATTTATGGATATTAATACTAGCTATTCCTTTTAATCATGACCATTGACTGTGAAATCATTCTTTACCTCAAATTTTAAGGGCTACTGTGGTACTATTAAGAATAATAAGGTAAATTTTTAGATTTTAGAGAATTAAATTAAAGTTGTGTCTTAAAAACCTGACAAAGTGTTAGCTTAATCGTTTTTCTAGGATAAATCAAAAAATTGTTTTCTCCATGCCTTTACCTTCTAGATCTCCATGCATTTTCTGTATTTAAAAACAGCCCCTTTATGGGAAAAAGGGTATTCAAAATTTGAAACATATATTTTATTCTTTTGAGGTTCCTATCTCAGCACAGATAATTAAATTGCGTGCTACAGATGGTGCTTTATAAGGTTAAAATTTGTCAAGTTGTATACTAAGTCAATATAGGTATATCTCAGAACTGACAATTGCTAAAATTGTTTGACCTTTAGATATTAATTTTCTAGTTCGCAATTGTCCAAGAATGTACATTTTGGAGAATAAATGCTGTCCTGTTAAAAGGACTATCTTTAAATATTTAAAAAATTGCTCTAGGTCGCCTGGATATGTTACTCACATTCCATCCTTTGGAAGATTGAAATATTTACATGTTTCTATTGATACTTGTTCTAGAATTGTATTTGCCTCTCCATTAACTGGAGAAAAGGCAGCACATGTTATTCAGCATTGCCTTGAGGCATGGAGTGCTTGGGGAAAACCCAAAATTTTTAAAACTGACAATGGACCAGCTTACACTTCTCAGAAGTTTGGACAATTCTGTCACCAAATGGAGGTGACCCATCTAACGGGTCTACCATACAATCCTCAAGGACAGGGCATCATAGAACAGGCCCATCACACTCTCAAATCTTATTTAATAAAACAAAAAGGGGGAGTCGAGGAGGCTCTACCCTCATTGCCAAGGGCAACCGTTTCTATGGCTCTCTTTACACTTAATTTTTTAAAATCTTGACAGTCAAGGCCATACAGCAGCTGACCGTCATTGTCTAGAGCCTGACAGGCCAAAAGAGATGGTGAAATGGAAAGATGTCTTGACTGGTCAATGGAAAGGCCCAGATCCTATTTTGATAAGATCCAGGGGAGTTGTTTGTGTTTTCCCACAGGAAGAAGACAATCCATTTTGGTTGCCAGAACGACTGACACGAAAAATCTTGGCACGTGAAGATGATTTCCAGATGGATCTCCCAACGACCGGTTCTGCTCATCCTGCTGAATCGAGTGATGAAGCTGTCTTCTGTAGGGAGCCATTCAACTGCTCTTTAAAGATGGCATTGACCGACTCAGCTGTACTGGCATAAACATCTCTTAATTGGCTAGGCAGTGTCAGCTGTTGTTTGATCTTGAGCCCGAGAACACCTGGTGTAGTCACGCGAGAATACCTGGTGTAGTCACGCGAGAGCCACGAGGCAGAGGCAGCTCGGTGATTGGCCAGGACAGGGTATAAATCGGCTGCTTGCGGTGGAGCCATTTGCCATTTGCCATCATGCTCTGCTAAGCTGTAAGTGCATTAAGTTCCTGAGTAAACTGTCCTGAGGAGAAATCTGATTGTCCCGTGTCTTATTCCCGCTGGACAGGGTAGGCGCGCGACAAGATGGCGGCCCGTACGGGGAGGAAGTAATTCTGATCCGCACGAAGATTTCAGAACTCAGGCAGTATCAGAACTCAGGCAGTACAGGGCGAAGCTCGGAGCCCAGTAAGTAGGGCGAGGCCCGCCGGTAAAGGTGGCAAAGTATTTTCAGACCGCGGTAAAGCGGCTGGCGAGCTTCGGTAAGGTCCGCGGGTTTGCGGCTATATAAAAGTCTGGTGGTAAAGGCAGCATAAGGTCCGCGGGTTTGCGGCTATATAAAAGTCTGCTGGTAAAGGCAGCATAAGGTCCGCGGAGTTTGTGGCTACATTCAAGTACGCTGGTAACAGGCGGCTGTGAGCTAAGTAAAGTACATTTTTCAGGTGCACATTAAGCGGCTACAATTTTCAAGTCCGCAGTGAGCGGCTACATTTTTCAGGCGCACATTAAGCGGCCACAAGTTTCAAGCCCTCTGGTAAAGGCGGCAACATTTTCAGGCCGCGGTAAGCGGCTGGCGATCTTCAGTAAGTATACATTTCAAGCCCGCTGGTAAAGGCGGCTGCAAGCCCGGTGAGTATAAGGCCTTACAAGTCTGTGGTAAAGCGGCTGCATTTTTCAAGCCCGCTGGTAGGAGCGACCAAGGGGGAAGGAGGCAATGGGTAGTTTACATTCTTGCCAGGTTCAGAGATCTTAATTTAGCAAGGAGCTTCTAAGAACTGAGGGAATAGAGCTAAGGAATTGAAAGAAAGCAGGTCGGAACATTCTCAGGAGAGTGAGGTGAAAGAGTAGCGCTCGCCTGCTCCGCACTCAGGGGTGGGGCGGCTAGACGCGCGCACACGTGCACGCCAGGCACCGCTGCTCTGAGCTCCGCATTTGGGGCTCAGGGGCGGGGCTGAGGCTGCGCAGACGCCCTGTGGCACCTTTTCTCCTTGCCTAGATAAGCGGATCCCCTCCCAGTCAGCAACTAACTCCAGAGAGAAAGAACAAGATTCAAAAGATAGAGAAGCAAGTTACAGGTGATTTTGAAGTGTGTGGCAAGGGGCGCAGTAAGCATGCGTCTGTATGACATAATATCCCTCCTGAGGCAAATGCTTTTCCTGTGCTTCAGGACCAGCAGGGTCAGAGATATCATGATGCTATGGTTTTCCCTAGGATTTTTGGAACCAGTAACTTTTTGCAATCACCATCCACAGTCAGGGAGAAGGAATGTTTTGTTTAATGTGTTTTTGAAGGGTAGCTTTTGTTCTCTTATAAAAAGAGCCCATGTGGGATGCATACTATGGTTTCTTTGGTATCAGGATGGAGTCCCGTGGCTTATTCCAAATATGGACGTCCCACAAGTAAAGCAGCACCTCCTCAACCTAGGTGGACAGCTCGATAAGAGAGTGGCTGTTCACCTGGACAGGATGTTAAGATAGTCAGGATAATAATGATTAATATCTATAGCTTTGTGAGACTTCGGATCCCTTTAAGTCAAATGTCTAGAGTTTCTTTCACACAAGCACAGTNAGTGGGTGGTAGTTGCCTTATTCGCCATTACCCTCAGCTGTGGTGTTGTGTTTGTTTTGGGTGGTTTGCAAGCCCAGAACCCAACAAAAAACGTGACAAAGTGGTGATTGCTCAAGCACTCGCAGCACTAGGACAAGGAGCCTCTCCCGATATGTGGCTCAGCATGTTAGCCTCTCCCGATATGTGGCTCAGCATGTTAGCCTCTCCTGATATGTGGCTGAGCATGTAAGCCTCTCCCGATATGTGGCTCAGCATGTTAAAATCATAAAGGTTAAAAATTGGCACTCGCCCTAGAGTAATTTTGCAGAAAAGTTGTTGCCTGCCATTTCATGAATGTGCACACTAGACCAACCTAAGACAGGGACCTAGTGGCGAGAAGTTTTCCCAGTAACGGGTAAGGCTAGTGACATATCGTGGTGGCACCCTTTCTTCTTTTCAGCCCCTGCACCCAGAGGACTTGATCCATTGCACCTGGTAGGGTGAAAAGACGCCATAAAAATTAAGCCCTTGATCACTGACACTCCCAGCAAAAAGGTATCGGTTTGATCGGGTTTAAACTCCTTATTCTGGCAACAACTATGTACTGCGTATCTCTAGGCCAGACCATTAAATAAAATAGAAAGGGGGAGATGTTGGGAGCCGCGTCCGAGCCTGTGCCGCTCCCGAGCCGGTTACCTAGGAGACGGTTACCTAGGAGACGCAAACAAGTTCAGTGCGCATGCATTTGTGACGAAACCACGGAAGTCACCGCCCATCCCAGGGCGTAACTGAGGTAATGGGCAGTCAGCCAATCCTGACGACACACGTAATTAAGCGGAGTTACTTCTAGAGGTGCTTTCTCTTTCTCTCTCTCTTTCTCCACATGGTATAATAAAGATATGTTTGTAGAAGGATTCTATTTGTGTACATATCCGTTTCTTGCAGACAAGGCGGTAACGTGGGCACTTACACACCACTACTGAAAACTTTCTCTCACACAAAAATAATCACATCCAAGAGATGTAGACAGAAACTATAAAATGCAGGGCTGAAATTGATAAAACAGACATGTAGAGAAGAAGACTATGAATCAGTGAAGACAAAAAATTGGTTCTGTAACAAAAATCAACAAGATAGATAAACCCCTACCCAAACTAAAAGGAAGAGAAAGAATAGAGACAAAATGGAGACAAAACCACAGACACGAAGGAAATCCAGAGAATCATAAGATTTATCAGACCACATTTACCCTGATACCCAAAACACATAAAGACACAATTACATAAAGACCATTAGAGACCAATTACTCTTATTAACATACTTGCAAAAATGGTCATAAAATACTTGCAAAGAGAATCTAAGAACACAGCAAAATATCAACAAACATGACCTATAGGTTTTGTCCCAGACATGTAGGGGGAGTTTAATAGAGAAGACACAATAAATATAATCAACCATAAAAAATAAAGTTTAAGAAAAAAATGCCATGATCTTCGTATTACACATAGAAATGGTTTGCAACAAAATATGACACCCTTTAACCATAAAAGTCCTGGAGATATAAGAGACACATGGATATACCTAAACATAATGCAGGCAATTTACAGGACGCCTTGGAGGAAGAAATGAACAGAAATTCAAAGCAATTATACTAAAAGCAGGAACAAGAAGAGGCTGTTCACTCTCTCCTTATCTATTCAACATAGTACTTGAAGTCTTAGCATGAGCAATAAGACAAAGAAGATCAAGAAGATACAACTTGGAAAGAAGTCAAAGTATCCATATTTACAAATAATATGGAAGTATCTATAAATGATCAAAGAGCTCCACCAGGGAATTTCTATATCTGAAAATCACTTTTCAAAAAGTTGCTGAAAACAAAATTAATGCATAAAACTCAAAAGATCTACATACACACACACACACACACACACACACACACACACACACACACAAATCAGGAAAAGAACAGCTTTCACAATATCCTTGAATAAAATAAAATATGTTGGTTGTACGTGTATGCTAGAAATTGAAAGACTTAAATGATAAAATCTTCAATTCTTTGAAGAAAGAAATGGAAGAAGATATTAGAAGGTGGAAAGATCTCTCATGCTCAGGGATAAGGAGAATTAACATAGTGAACATGGCCATCCTACCAAAAGAAATAGAGATTCAATGCATTCCTCATACAAATTTGAACAGTTTCCACAGATCTTGAATGAGTATTTTCACCATTATATACTCAAACAAACAAATAAACACCAAAAAGAAAAACAAAAAACAAAAAAAAACCACAGAACAACAAAAATCCTGAATGATAACAGAACTCCTGGGGGTCTCACAGTTTGCAATTTCAAGTTTCCTACAGAACTACAGTATAAAAACCTCATAGTATGGCATAAAAATAGATACCCTGATCAATGAAATTGAATTGAAGGCCAACACATAAATACATATGGACATACATGATTTTTGATTTAAAAAAAAGCCAGAAATACATACTGAAAAAGGATAGTATCTTCAAAACATGGTGCTGGTCTAACTAGATGTCTGCATCTAGAAGAATACAAATGGAACCATATTTGTCACCAGCACAACTCAGGTGCCAGTGGATAAAAGATCTCAATATAAAACCAAACACAAGCCGGGCGTGGTGGCGCACACCTTTAATCCCAGCACTCGGGAGGCAGAGGCAGGCAGATTTCTGAGTTCGAGGCCAGCCTGGTCTACAAAGTGAGTTTCAGGACAGCCAGGGCTATCCAGAGAAACCCTGTCTCGAAAAACCAAAAAAAACCAAAAAACAAACAAAACAAAAAACAAACAAAAAAACCAGACACACTGATAGAAGAAAGAGTGGGAAAAAGAACTGATATGTTGTCACAGGAGATGTTATTAAAAACAACAAGCAAATAAACAAAAAACCCACCTATACCACAATCACTAAGGACAACAATTAATAAATGGGATCTCATGAAACTGAAGTTTCTTTAAGGCAAAGGACCCCATCATTTGGATGAAGCAGCAGCCTATACAATGGGAAAATATTACCAATTCCACATCCAATAGAGAATGCACAAAATATATTAACAACTCAAGAAACTACATGTGGAAAAAAAACCCAAAACAACAAATAATCAAAATTTTAAAAGTCATAAAATCTAAACAGATTTCTAGATGGAGGAAACCCAAACGGCTGAGAACCCTTAATAAAAGGTTCAACACCCTTTGCTTTTAGGGAAATGCAAATCAAAACTACTTTGAGATTCATTCCATCTTATACTCGTTGGAATGGGTAACATCAATAATAACAGTGACAGCTCAGGTTGGAGAGGATGTGGAACAATAAAAAAACTTCCTCCATTGCTGGTGGGACTGCAAAATTCTAGTCACTATGGAAATCAGTGTGGCAGTTCCTCAAACTGAAGAAAATAAAACTACTTCATGATCCAGCCATACCTGTAACTCTAGGGCATATAGCCAAAGGACACTCCAACCTTCCAAGGATCCTCGTTTAACCACACTCATTGTAGCTTTATTTATAATAGCCAGAAACTGGAAACATCAAAAATGTCCAGGAACAAAACAATGATTAAAGCAAATGTGATACATTTACACAATGGAGTGTTATGCATGTGTTTTTGTTTTTTTAAAAAGACATAATGTGAAGGGTGTTGTTTCTCTAATTTCTTTCTCAGCCCAAGTATTATCTATACAACGAAAGGCGGTTTATTTCTTTCAGTTAATTTTATACCCAGCCACATTGCAGAAGTTGTTTATCAACTTTGGGAGTTCACTGGTAGAATTTGGGGGGTTGTTTATGTATACTATCATACCATCTGCAAATAGTGATACCTTGACTTCTTCCTTTCCAATTTATATCTCCTTGATCTTTTGATGTCTTACCGCTCTAGCTAGAACTTCAAGTATTATGTGGAATAGACAGAGAACACATGGGCAGCATTGTCTTGTCCCTGATTTGAGAGAGATTACTTCAAAATTCCCTCCACTTAATTTGACGTTGGCTATTGTTTTATTGTATATTGCTTTAATTATGTATAGGTATCTGCCTTGAATTCCTGATTGCTCCAAGTCTTTTACCATGAAGGGGTATGGTATTTTTGTCAAAGAATTGTTCAGCATCTAAAGAGATGATCATATCATGTTTTCCTTTGAGTTTGTTTACATAGTAGATGATGTTCATGGATTTTTGCATAATGAACCATCCCTGTATCTCTGGGAAGAAGCCTACTTGATCATGATGAATAATTGTTTTGATGTGTTTAGGAGAATTTTATTATTTCTGTGTCAATATTCATAAGCAAAAGTGGTCTGAAGTTCTCTTTCTTTGTGTGGTTAAGGTATCAGAGTAACTATGATCTCATAGAATGAATTAGGTAGTGTTCCTTCTGTATCTATTTTGTGGAATAGTTTAAGGAATATTGGTATTAGCTCTTCTTTGAAGGCCAGGTAGAATTCTGCACTAAAACTATCTGGCCCTGGGCTTTTTTTTTGGTGGATAGGATTTGAAGACTGCTTTTACTTCCTTAGGGGTTATGGGACTGTTTAGTTTACCTGATCTTTATTTAACGTTGGTATGTAGTATCTGTCTTGAAAATCATCCATTTCATCTAGATTTTCCAGTTTGTAGCATATAGGCTTTTGTAGTAAGAATATTTCATCAGTTTCTGTAGTTATGTCTCCCTTTGCACTTCTGATTTTGTTAACAAGGCCTTTGTTGACATGGCCTCCAGGAGAGATGGGGATTCCAACCTACCTTCAAAAGTTTTAACCCAAAATTCTTCCTGTTTAAAAGAAGAGCAGGAACAAAAATGGAGCAGAGAATATAAAAATGGCTGACCAATGACCAGCCCAACTTGGGATCCAACCCATGGGCAGGCACTAAACCCTGTCACTGTTACCCATGTTATGTTCTGCTTTTAGACAGGAGCCTAGCATGGCCAACATCTGACTGAAACAGATGCAGATATTCACAGCCAAGCACTGGACTGAGATCTGGGACCCCATGTTAGGAAAAGTACTGAAAGAACTAAAGAGGATGGCAACCCCATAGGAAGACAACCATGTCAACAAAACTGGACCACTGGGAGTTCCCAAAGACTAAACCATCAATCAAAGAGCTTACACAGGCTGGTCTGAGGCATCAGGCACATATGTAACAGAGAACTGCCTACTCCTGTAGAGACTTGATGCCCCAGGGAGGGAAAATGCCCAGGGGTAGGGTACCTCCTCAGAGGTGAAGGTGAAGGGGAATGGGGATAAGAATCTTGTAAGGGGGAACCAGGAGAGGGCGGGACATTGGGATGTAAATAAATTAATTAATAATAAAAATATTTTTTAAAAGTAGCGTAATGAAATATGCAGGTAAATGAATGGAACTAAAAACAAAATCAAAAACCATCCTGAGTAAGATAAATCAGACCTAGAAAGAATTCTATGTATTCACTTAGATGTGAATATTAAGCTGTTATGTTAATGGTAATCAACCTATTATATTAATAGAACCAGAGAGGTCTAGGGGACATATAGGAATCCTTTAGAGTGTAGAAGAGAACAGAATTAAATTTGGGGGGGGGGGGTAGTGGGCAGAGACTGGGGTCAGGTCAGGGCAGGAACTTGAGGTAAAGAACAAAAGAGGAGATAGGATCGAAGGAGGCAATATGAGACAAATAGTTGGAATTGAGGGGCAAACTTTTAACACCCTAAGACTGGAAAGATATATGCCAATCTACTCTCCCTGGTACTCTCTTGTACAGGGGGAAACCCTGTTTCGAGATGAATGTCAGATGCAGGCTAGGAAAAATGAATTATATAATCAACAAATAGGATTACCACAAGCCCCCCACTCCCTTTCAATTAGTAAACTGGAATTATGACCAGCTGTTCAGCCAGAGTGACTTCTCCACAGAGATTCACAGGCATTACTCCTTGCTAGCTGCTATGAGTAGGCTCACTTATGCACACTCTAGGTCTGGGACCATTTAGGCCCCTTGTCCCTAGGGCCTGGGGAGGCTGGTTCACTAATGTTCCTAAAACAAAATCCAACTGAAACTCTCCTGGATACTATTCTGAGGGTGGTAGCCAGTTCAGACAGAAAAATAACAGATGCTAGAGCCAAAGGGATGCTCCTAAAAAGGCTTATCTAGGAAAAAGTGAAGCCCAAACAAACACATGTAACGAAAATCACAGACCAGCTGCCATTTTACAGACACAAGTAATGTTTCTTAAGTTATACTGAAAAGGTAGGCAAGCTGAGTTCACACCAAGAGTACAAGACTGTTTCAACATTTACAAACTGATGTCAGACACCCAAGATGTAGATGCAGTGGGAGAAGAAAAATGACTATGTCAATAGATACATGAAAACCCTGTGGTAAAGTATGACATATATTCAGAACAACAGCTCCAAAGAATGTGAGGACAGAAGGAACATACCTCAGAATAATAATGACAAAGAGATACAAAGCTAAAACAAAAAGTACAAAAAAAAAAAAGGAAACTGTAATTTAATTATTCTACTCTAACCAGGAATAACTTAACACAGTACATCAATTAGTCCACAATTCAAGGAAGTCCACAAAAAGGAAGATCGCAGACACTATTGCATATGCCAGCAAGATATTGTTGAAAGGGCCCTGATATAGCTGTCTTGTGTGAGGCTATGCCAGTGCCTGGCAAATATAAAAGTGGATGCTCACAGTCAGCTATTGGATGGAACACAGGGCCCCTACTGGAGGAGCTAGAGAAAGTACCCAAAGAGCTGAAGGGGTCTAAAACCCTATAGGTGGAACAACAATATGAACTAACTAGTACCCCCAGAGCTCGTGTCTCTAGCTGCATATGTAGCAGAAGATGGCCTAGTCGACCATCATTGGGAAGAGAGGCCCCTTGGTCTTGCACACTTTATTTGCCCCAGTACAGGGGAACACCAGGGCCAAGAAGTGGGAGTGGGTGGGTAGGGGAGGAGGGGCAAGGGAGGGGGAAGGGTATAGGGGACTTTCGGGATAGCATTTGAAATGTAAATGAAGAAAATACCTAATAAAAAATTGAAAAAAACAAAAAGGAAGATCGATGGGTCTTAGAAGGGAGGGAATTCAATACTGACATTTGTTACATGTTGTAATGTCTTGCTTCATACCCATAGCCAGGTTCTGCTTTTAGTCTTGATTAAACACTCTTTATTTTCAATGGGCAACAGTAATTTTAGACTCTCAAAACTAACCAAATACTGAGAATAACTAACTGCTTCCTGTGCAGCCTATAACTGGAAATCTACATTAAAACATACAATATTATTCACAGTGAAATTGTCTAGACTCCTTAATTAAAGAGAAACTGACAAATGCAATTTCATGTCTTATACTCTTTCTACTATCACCTGACACCCACACCATACCTTGCTCAATTCCTCAAACATTTCTGGATCCTTTGCTAGTCTTGTCTTCATCACCCAGGGCTCTCAGTTCTCATTCACAGGTGAGCAGAAAAGGCTGAACAGTGGGAGACGTACACGTGGGAAAGAGATTCTTCAGAAAGCACCTGGAACGTTTCATGGAACAAAACTGAAAGATGCTCACACCTGCCAAAAGGATAGACATAAAGTGAAGAGAAAATATGACAAAAGTCTCTTTTATTATAAGGATTTCCCTTAAACTATGAGATGTGGGACTCATTTCCACACACAGTTCACACTCAGAGTTGTTTTTCCCTGAACTCTGAGGAGGAGCAAGGAGGATTGCAAGAAAACTATTCTGACCTACAACATTCAGACTGTTGCACTCTTCCAAAGTGAGGTCTCTGAACAAAGTCCTGAGTGCAGGGTCGAGGCATTTCCTCTCCTGCAAGAAATCTACAGTCAACCAATCATGAAATGAAAGCAAACCAGTTAAGCCACATGTGCAAGGGCACAGTGCTTTTTTCTAATATAAGTGAGCAATCATAATTATTCAAAAAGTGCTCTCTAATTTTGTGTTAATTAATACTGAGTTTTCTAGCTAAAAAAATAGATTAGCAAGATCTAATTCACTCACTGCATGCATTCCAGGCTGGCCAAGACCTTATTAGGTCTCAAAGAAACTCTGGATAAACTGCTAACTCAGGTGCCCATTAACATATCTAATAGGAAGGAAAGAGAAAATATGACATATTTGTGAAATCAGCCAAATCTACCTAGATTAAAATATATTAAAAGCAAATTTATTGGGAAGCTGGTCTTGGTTGAGTTCACTGGCCCCAATGATTGATCCCAGGAGAGTTGTCATAGGAGGTGAGGGGGGGCATGCGAAAAATAACAGGCTTATAGAGATAAGAAAAGGAGGAGGGGGAATAGAAGAAAGAGAAAGAGAAGGAGGAGTGTTGTGGGAAATATTAAAAAACAAACTGGCATGTTTCGGCACTTGTGCCTCTGCCCTGGTGGGCTGGCCTGCCATGTACTGGCATGCAATGGTCAACCTGTTTTTATCTCTTGGAGACTCTGATTCCAAGCTCCACAATCTTACAACCCAGCTCTCTAGGTTCCCACTGACAGGTTGTTACCACACCAATGCTGTACTTTAAGTCCCCCACATTGTTTGTGGTACACATCTGGCAAACCCTCGCTTTGCTGCTGTACCTTTTTCTCTTGAACCCATGCAAGCCGCCCTGTGAAGGAAAATGCAACACAAACTTAATTCAGAAACAATAGTAACTCAATCTCTGTGCACAACTCTGAAAACCTAATCTTGTAAGCCTCATTAAAATCTGATTCTTCTAGTGGCTGATCCTTGTGGATCTGCCATGATACAGGGAAACTCTAGCAGCTACATCTTACACATATGCTGTCCTGGTTCCAAAAGGACCTGACTCTCGCCTGTTTCCATTCTTGCTCTGTCCAACCTAAAAGTCCCCTGTATTCACCCAGTGATATTCATTAGGGGATTGATTCACAAGAACAGCACCAGGCCCATCCACAATAGAGGAAGAGGAGAAAGAGGAGGGAGAGGAGTAGGAAGAGGAGGAGTTGGAGGAGGAGAAGGGGGAGAGATAGAGACCAAAATGTATGTCTGGATAATATAGGGAACACCTCTAGTGGAAGGGCAACCAGGTCCCTGGGCTGAAAAGTTTAGAATTGAGGGCAGGGCCTCTCAGGTTGGGAGAACCCTGAAGTCATGTCTGCTCTGATATTTAAAATATGCACCTCAGTCCATTGTCCTGGGATCCAAAACCAAACAGTATCAAAGGGGACAACTTTGGCTGGGTGCTTTCTTGGCTCCTGCTCCCTCTCTTGCCCCTAGCTCTCTCTTGCCTTCTCTTCCTATGTCCAACTCCACCTCTCTCTTTCAATTCACATCCTGGTTAAGTCTGGACCCTTTCTGAGTCAGTCAAGTCTGCACTGGTTCCTCTTTTTACTACTACCTACAAAGCACCTTGAGGATTCCTATTTCCCTCCCCAAAGGCCACTCTCTTGCATAGGCAAATGGAGAAATTAAAATATAAGGATGAATTTGAATTCCAGCTTTGTAACTGCTGTATGAAAGACAAATCCTTGTGCAAACTACAGTTCAGTACAGTCTGGACCCTTCAAGAGGCCTCTGGCTGTTTCTTGGCTCACTGTAAAACCCAAAAATACCCTGAAAGCACCACCTTTGAAAGAACCAGGTACTTTCTTGGAATGCTGGGAGTTTTAGTTCTTGGGAAAATAGCAAAACCTCATGGGAAAGTATGGTGGCCTATAGGTTTGTCTTTATAAACCTCTGTAGCATGTGACCAAAGTCCATCTCTTGGTCAGTATTTAACATTTAACCCTTACTCAAATGGTGGAATTGTTTGTTTGTTTGTTTGCTGTCTTCCAGCTAATCTGAGCATTATCGTGACCTACAATAAACCTCCTCAGTCACACCTTTGGACAGTCATCATCTCATTTTCATTCAGTCCTAAGGTGTAATGTTAATAACTAAGCATATGAAGATACATGTCTGAATGCTGTATTTACATCAGAGACAGCATACATCTAAGATGGAACTCTAACGGGGAATAAAACTTTGGTCAATAAAAGTAATGTTTACAGTCATAATTTTGGTGCTTCATAATGTATAGTTTCTGATTCACTCAAATGTGCACTGGTTCCTCATATGACTAACATCTGCAAAGCTCTCTGGGGATGCCTATTTCCCAGGCCATAGGCCACTGAGTAGGCAAATGATGGGACAAGGGAGTTAAGAAATCTAAGTTTGAGAAGCTTTGTAACTGCTGTAACAAAGAGAACCCCGTGTGCAAGCTACAGTACTGCAAAGGCTCTATGGCACTATTTTAGGGAAATATTCTGGGAATCATAAGATAAATGAAACAAACAAACCACGGCACACCAGTTCATTGGATCTCAAAATCTCCTGACAATGATAAAAATCCACAACAGAATTGTGAGAGCGGCGTCCTCAAGAGCAAGTGCAGAAACCCGCCCATTTCCCAGCCCTGCAGCTCCTCAAACCTGGAAGGTTCCAGGGCCTCCAGGCTGCGGTGCCCGCCGCTGAGCTGCTGATGGCTGACTCTCCCAGGTCAGCACAGGAAACCGCATCTGAGGAGAGTTTACGGGTTTCTAAAAGAACCAAGCCATGGTAACTTGCCCGCAGTGGGAGTGGAGACAACTTGGCTCCAACAGGTACGTACCTAAGGGGACTCGATTCCCAGGCTCTCTGGCCAGGATCTTTGCAGCGGCTCCCCTAGTCCCGCCCAGGACAACACGGTTCCGGTCACGTGATAGCGCTAACCCCTTTCGGGCCCGCCGCTCTCACTTCCTTAATTATGTTGGTAGAGTCCATCCAGCTACGTTCTCTTCTAGGTCGCCTGCTCCAAATATCCGGGCCAGAATGACATGAAAATCCACCCTTCCCCTTGCTACCTGTGTAATCCATGTGTACTGGAACTGAGCGTCGGTTTTTCCGCCCCAGTTTCCTCCGGAAACCGGAAAACTCCTCAGACGCAGTTTTCTGGCTGCGGGCCTGGGAGAGTCAGCAGCGCGGCGGCGGGCAAGGCAGCCCGGCGGCCCCGGCACGTCCCGGAAGGTCAGAGGAGCGGCGGGGCCGGGAAAGGGGCGGGAGCGGAGCAGCGGGGCGTTTTCCTCAGCTGCCCTTAAGGACGCCGCTCTCACAGCTCTGTTGTGGTTATCGTACCTTTGTCAGGAAGTTGAGATCCTGTGAACTGGGCGTCTATCATGATTTTTTTTTTTTCATTTATCCTCCAGTTACCAAAATATTCAGTCAAAATAACTCATTAAAAATGACAGAGCAGTTGCATTACCTGCTGTTTGCTATTGTGTCAATCACAAAGCTTACGGGATGTAAATTTATGCACGTAAAACACCAGCGTTTTACTAATTGCTTATTCAAGAGAATACCTTTTACCTCGCTAAATAGAACTTTGTGTTTATACTAACCATATGAAGCACCAGTGCAGGTTCCTTTTTTTTTTTAACGAGAAAATATACTTTATGTTATGCTATGTTTGTGATTGTAAACATTAATATTTACTAAGCAGACTTTAGTGCCCATGAATTTTTCATCTCAGTTGTATGCAGTTTAGGATGTACGTAAAGCATTCAGAAATGCTGATTTATTTTTATTATTTATTTATTTATTTATTTGGTTTTTCGAGACAGGGTTTCTCTGTATAGCCCTGGCTGTCCTGGAACTCTGTAGACCAGGCTGGCCTCAAACTCAGAAATCCGCCTGCCTCTGCCTCCCGAGTGCTGGGATTAAAGGCGTGTGCCATCATGCCCGGCTCTAATTTTTTTTTTTATTAGACATTTTCTTTATGTATATTCCACATGCTATCCCCTTTCCTGGTTTACCCTCCGAATACACCCTATCCCCTCTCCCCCTGCTCACCAACCTACCCACTCCCACTTCCTGGCCCTGGCATTCCCCTACACAGGGGCATAGAACCTTCACAGGACCAAGTGCTTCTTCTCCCATTGCTGACAGACTAGGCCATTCTCTGCTACATATGCAGTTGGAATCTTGAGTCCCACCATGTGTACTCTTTGGTTGGTGGTTTAGTCTCTGGGAGCTCTGGGGATACTGGTTAGTTCATATTGTTCCTCCTATGGGGCTGCAAGCTCCTTCAGCTCCTTGGGTCCTTTTGGTAGCTCCTCCATTGGCTACCCTGTGCTCAGTCCACTGGTTGACCTATGTATTTGTCAGGCACTGGCACAGCCTCTAAAAAGACAGCTCTAACAGCTGTCAGCAAGCACTTGATGGCATCCACAATAGTGTCTAGGTTTGATGACTGTATATGGGATGGATCCCTAGGTAGGGCAGTCTCTGGATGGTTATACCTTCAGTCTCTGCTCCACACTTTATCTCTGTAACTCCTTCCATGAGTATTTTGTTCCCCCTTCAAAGAAGGACTAAAGTATCCGCACTTGAGTCGTCCTTATTCTTGAATTTCATGTGGTTTGTGAATTGTATCTTGGATATTCTGAGCTTCTAGGTTAATATCTACTTCTCAGTGAGTGCATACCATGTGTGTTCTTTTCTGACTGGGTTACCTCACTCAGGAAGATATTTTCTAGTTCTATCCATTTGTCTACAAATTTCATGGTCATTGTTCTTAATAGCTGCGTACTACTCGATTGTGTAAACGTACCACATTTTCTGTATCCATTCCTCTGTTGAGGGACATCTGGGTTCTTTCCAGCTTCTGTCTATTATACATAAGGCTGCTATGCTGATTTCTTATGGTATGCCTTAGCTCCAGGCAAGCTCAGTATTGCTATGTGAGTGTATCAGACAACACTATGTAAAGCCATCTTCTGCTACATATGAAGCTAGAGACACTAGCTCTGGGGGTTCTGGTTAGTTCATATTGTTGTTCCTCTTATAGGGTTGCAGACCCCTTCAGCTCCTAGGGTCCTTTCTCTAGCTTCTCCATTGGGGGCCCTGTGTTCCATCATATAAATGACTGTGAGCATCCACTTCTGTATTTGCCAGCCACTGGCATAGCCTCATATGAGACAGTTATATCAGGGTCCCTTCAGCATACACTTACTGTCCTATGCAATAGTGTCTGGGTTGGTGACTGATTATGGGATGGATCCTTGGCTGAGATAGTCTCTGGATAGTCCATCCTTTCTTCGTAGCTGCAATCTTTGTCTCTGTAACTCTTTTCATGGGTATTTTATTCCCTATTCTAAGGAGAAATAAAGTATCCACATGCTGGTCTTCCCTCTTCTTGATTTTCTTGTGTTTTGCAAATTGTATCTTGGGTATTTTAAGATTCTGTGCTAATATCCCCTTATCAGTGAGTGCATATCTAGTGACTTCTTTTGTGATTGGGTTACCTCACTAAGAATGATATCCTCCAGATACATTTGCCCAAGAATTTCATAAATTCATTGTTTTTAATAGCTGAGCAGTACTCCACTGTGTAAATGTACCACATTTTCTGTATCCATTCCTCTGTTGAGGGACATCAGGGTTCTTTCCAGCTTCTGGTTATTATAAATGAGGCTGATATGAACATAGTGGAGCATGTGATCTTATTACCAGTTGGAACATCTTCTGGGTATATGCCCAGGAGAGGTATTGCTGGATCCTCTGGTAGGCTATGTCCAATTTTCTGAGGAACCACCAGACTGACTTCCAGAGTGGTTGTACAAGCTTGCAATCCCACCAGCAATGGAGGAGTGTTCCTCTTTCTCCACATCCTCGCCAGAATCTGCTGTCACCTGAATTTTGTTCTTAGCCCTTCTGACTGGAGTGAGGTGGAATCTCAAGGTTGTTTTGATTTGCATTTCCCTGATGATTAAGGATGTTGAACATTTTTTCAGGTGCTTCTCAGCCATTTGGTATTCCTCAGTTGAGAATTCTTTGTTTAGCTCAGTGCCCCAATTTTAATGGGGTTATTTGATTTTCTGGTGTCCACCTTCTTGAGTTCTTTATATATATTAGATATTAGTTCCCTATCTGTTGTAGGATTGGTAAAGATCATTTGCCAATCTCTTGGTGGCGTTTTTGTCCTATTGACAGTACTTTTGCCTTACGGAAGCTTTGCAACTTTATGAGGTCCCATTTGTAAATTCTTGATCTTACAGCAAAAGCCATTGATGTTCTATTTAGGAAATTTTCCCTTGTGGCCATATCTTTAAAGCTTTTCCCCACTTTCTCTCTCTCTTTTCTCTCTCTCTCTCTCTCTCTCTTTTTCTAATTTTTATTAGATATTTTCTTTATTTACGTTTCAAGTGCTATCCTGAAACTCCCCTATACATTCCCCCATCCCCTGACCTGCTCCTCTACCCACCCACTCCCACTTCTTGGCCCTGGCATTCCCCTGTTCTGGGCATATAAGGTTTGCATGACCAAAGGGCCTCTCTTCCCAATGATGGCCAACTAGGCCATCTTCTGCAACATATGCAGCTAGAGACATGAACTCTAGGGGTACTGGATAGTTCATGTTGCTGTTCCACCTATAGGGATTCAGACCCCTTCAGCTCTTTGGGTACTTTCTCTAGCTCCTCTATTGGGAACCCTGTGTTCCACCTAATAGCTGACTGTGAGGATCCACTTCTGTGTTTGCCAGGCACTGGCATAGCCTCACAAGAGACAGCTATATCAGGGCCCTTTCAGCACTATCTTGCTGGCATATGCAATAGTGTCTATGTTTGGTGGCTGATTATGGGATGGATCCCTGGCAGCCGCAGTCACTGGTTGGTCTATCCTTTTGATTCAGCTTCACACATGATCTCTGTAACTCCTTCAATGTGTGCTTTGTTCTTAATTCTAGGAAGGGGCAAAGTGTCCACATTTTGATCTTCATTCTTCTTGAGTTTCATGTGTTTAGTAAATTGTATCTTGGGTAGTCTAGGTTTCTGGGTAGTCTAGGTTTTCTAGGTTTCTGATATCCACATATCAGTGAGTACATGTTATGTGAATTTTTTTGTGATTGGGTTACCTCACTCAGGATGATGCCCTCCAGATCCATCCATTTGCCTAGGAATTTCATATATTCATTGTTTTTAATAGCTGAGTAGTACTCCATTGTGTAAATGTACCAAATTTTTTGTATCCATTCCTCTGTTGAGGGACATCTGGGTTCTTTCCAGCTTCTGGCTATTATGAATAAGGCTGCTATGAACATAGTGGAACATGTGTCCTTATTACCAGATGGAACATCTTCTGGATATATCCTGCTACATCCACTCCTGTAGCAACCCACGTGACAGGCTGAAAAGTCTAGGTGCGGTCCCAGGGAAAAAAGCCTGGGACTTTAGTCTCCTGGGATTGTGGCATCCTGTATAAAGAATGCTCCAATGTCCTTGATTTAGTTAGTAAACAGATCTCTGTGCCTTCCCCTAATATTGCTTCATTATAAGTACTTCTAAGGATTCATATTTTATCATATAGCCAAGTTAGATCCTAGGCAGTCCTTGATCCAACCTTGAGCATGAATAGCTAAGTCACTGCCCTACACAGGAATTCACCATTACCTAGGAATAAGGAAGTTTGCAACCTGAGAAGGAACCAGACTAGATACTTAGAACTATTGCTAGCTGAGTTACATCCAGATACAAGTATTTACAATGGCCTAGGGGGAAGGTGGACTATGACAAGGGCATGAAGCCCTTGCCCTTGGCTCCTAAGTTTAAACTGACCTCAGGTGGAATTGTTTTTGATCCCAGTGTTAACCTTGAATCTTATCCCAGTTGGTTCTTGCCAGTCCTTCCCCAATTGTATTACTGTTTTGTTATCTTGTTGGTGTGTCACCTAACTTCCCCATTTTCTTCTCTATAAAAGTCTGATGCTCAATTTAACAAATTACACTCAGATATTACACACTCCCTTCTGTGTCATGTCTGTCTGTCAGTCACTGTCTCTTTGCCCACTTCCTCAAGAGAACTCCACCCACGCAGGCAGGGGACCCAGAGGGCCTGTGGCATATGCTCAGTAGAGGTATTGCAGGATCTTCCTATAATACTATGTCCAATTTTCTGAGGAACCGCCAGACTGATTTCCAGAGTGGTTGAACAAGCTTTCAGTCCCACCAACAATGGAGGAGTGTTCCCCTTTCTCCACATCCATGCCAGCATCTGTTGTCACCTGAATTTTTGATCTTAGCCATTCTTACTGGTGTGAGGTGGAATCTCAGGGTTGTTTTGATCTGCATTTTCCTGATGATTAAGGATGTTGAACATTTTTTCATGTGCTTCTCAGCCATTCTGTATTCCTCGGTTGAGAATTCTTTATTTAACTCTGTGCCCCACTTTTTAATGGGGATATTTGATTTTCTGGTGTCCACTTTCTTGAGTTCTTTATATATATTGGATATCAGCCCCCTATCTGATTTAGGATTGGTAAAGATCCTTTCCCAATCAGTTGGTGGCCCTTTTGTCTTGTTGACAGTATCTTTTGCCTTACAGAAGCTTTGCAACTTTATGAGGTCCCATTTGTCAATTCTTGATCTTACAGCACAAACCTTTGCTGTTGTATTCAGGAATTTTTCCCCAGTGCCCATATCTTCGAGGCTTTTCCCCACTTTCTCCTCTATAAGTTTCAATGTCTCTGGTTTTATGTGGAGATCCTTAAACCACTTAGACTTGACCTTAGTACAAGGAGATAAGAATGGATCAATTTTCAGTCTTCTACATGATAGCTGCCAGTTGTGCCAGCACCATTTGTTGAAAATGCTCTCTTTTTTCCACTGGATAGTTTTAGCTCCCTTGTCAAAGACCAGGTGACCATAGGTTTGTGGATTCATTTCTGGGTCTTCGATCCTATTCCATTGATCTACCTGTCTGTTGCTGTACCAGTACCATGCAGTTTTTTTTCCAACTTTTATTAGATATTTTCTTCATTTACATTTCAAGTGTTATCCAGAAAGTTCCCTATACCATCCCCCCTCCCGGCCCTGCTCCCCTACCCACCCGCTCCCACATCTTGGCCCTGGCGTTCCCCTGTACTGGGGCATATAAAGTCTGCATGACCAAGGGGCCTCTCTTCCCAATGATGGCAAACTAGGCCATCCTCTTCTATATATGCAGCTAGAGACATGAGCTCAGGGGGTACTAGTTAGTTCATGTTATTCTTCCACCTATAGGGTTGAANTTCTTCTTGAGTTTCATGTGTTTAGTAAATTGTATCTTGGGTAGTCTAGGTTTCTGGGCTAATATCCACATATCAGTGAGTACATGTTATGTGAGTTCTTTTGTGATTGGGTTACTTCACTCAGGATGATGGCCTCCAGATCCATCCATTTGCCTAGGAATCTCATATATTTATTGTTTTTAATAGCTGAGTAGTACTCCATTGTGTAAATATACCAAATTTTTTGTATCCATTCCTCTGTTGAGGGACATCTGGGTTCTTTCCAGTTTCTGGCTATTATGAATAAGGCTGCTATGAACATAGTGGAACATGTGTCTTTATTACCTGATGGAATATCTTCTGGATATATGCCCAGTAGGGGTATTGCAGGATCTTCCCATAGTACTATGTCCAATTTTCTGAGGAACCACCAGACTGATTTCCAGAGTGGTTGAACCAGCTTGCATTCCCACCAACAATGGAGGAGTGTTCCCCATTCTCCACATCCACGCCAGCATCTGTTGTCACCTGAATTTTTGATCTTAGCCATTCTTACTGGTGTGAGGTGGAATCTCAGGGTTGTTTTGATCTGCATTTCCCTGATGATTAAGGATGTTGAACATTTTTTCAAGTGCTTCTCAGCCATTCATTATTCCTCAGTTGAGAATTCTTTGTTTAACTCTGTGCCCCACTTTTTAATGGGGATATTTGATTTTCTAGTGTCCACCTTCTTGAGTTATTATATATATTGGATATCAGTCCCCTATCTGATTTAGGATTGGTAAAGATCCTTTCCCAATCGGTTGGTGGCCCTTTTGTCTTGTTGACAGCCTCTTTTGTCTTACAGAAGCTTTGCAACTTTATGAGGTCCCATTTGTCAATTCTTGATGTTACAGCACAAGCCTTTGCTGTTTTGTTCAGGAATTTTTCCCCAGTGCCCATATCTTCGAGGCTTTTCCCCACTTTCTCCTCTATAAGTTTCAGTGTCTCTGGTTTTATGTGGAGGCCCTTCAACCACTTAGACTTGACCTTAGTACAAGGAGATAAGAATGGATCAATTCCCAGTCTACTACATGATAGCTGCCAGTTGTGCCAGCACCATTTGTTGAAAATGCTCTCTTTTTTCCATTGGATAGTTTTAGCTCCCTTGTGAAAGAGCAGGTGACCATAGGCGTGTGGATTCATTTCTGGGTCTTTGATCCTATTCCATTGATCTACCTGTCTGTGTCTGTACCAGTTCCTTGCAGTTTTTATTAAGATCGCTCTGTAGTACAGCTTGAGGTCAGGCACGGTGTTTCCACCAGAGGTTTTTATTGTTGAGAAGAGTTTCGCTAGTCTAGGTTTTTTGTTATACCAGGTGAACTTGCTAATTGTCTTTTCTAGATCCTTGAAGAATTGAGTTAGAATTTTGATGGGGATTGCATTGAATCTGTAGATAGCTTTTGGCATGATAGCCATTTTTACTATATTGATTCTGCCAAGCCATGAGCATGGGAGATCCTTCCATCTTCTGAGATCTTCCTTAATTTCTTTCTTCAGACTTGAAGTTCTTGTCATACAAATCTTTCACTTCCTTCGTAAGAGTCACACCAAGATATTTTATATTGTTAGTGACTATTGTGAAGGGTGATGTTTCCCTGATCTCTTTCTCAGCCAGTTCATCCTTTGTATACAGAAAGTCCATTGATTTGTTTGAGTTAATTCTATATCCAGCTACTGCACTAAAGCTGTTTATCAGGTTTAGGAGTTCTCTGGTGGAGTTTTTGTGGTCACTTATATATACTATCATATCATCTGCAAATAGAGATAATTTCAGTTCTTCCTTTCCAATTTGTATCCCCTTGATCTCCTTTTGTTGTCGAATCGCTCTGGCTAGGACTTCAAGTACTACATTGAATAGGTAGGGAGAAAGTGGGCAGCCTTGTCTAGTCCCTGATTTTAGTGGGATTGCTTCCAGTTTCTCTCCATTTAGTTTCACGTTGGCCACTGGTTTGCTGTAGATTGCTTTTATCATGTTTAGGTAAGGGCCTTGAATTCCTGATCTTTCCAAGACCTTTATCATGAATGGATGTTGGATTTTGTCAAATGCTTTCTCAGCATCTAAGGAGATGATCATGCGGTTTTTATCTTTGAGTTTGTTTATATAGTATATTACGTTGATGGATTTCCGTATATTAAACAATCCCTGCATTCCTGGGATGAAGCCTACTTGGTCATGATGGATGATCGTTTTGATGTGTTCTTGGATTCGGTTGGCGAGAATTTTGTTGAGTATTTTTGCGTCGATATTCATAAGGGAAATTGGTCTGAAGTTCTCTATCTTTGTTGTGTCTTTATGTGGTTTAGGTGTCCGAGTAATTGTGGCTTCATAGAATGAATTGGGTAGTGTACCTTCAGATTCTATTTTGTTGAATACTTTGAGAAGAACTTGAACTATGTCTTCTTTGAAGGTCTGATAGAACTCTGCACTAAACCCATCTGGTCCTGGCCTTTTTTTGGTTGGGAGACTATTAATGACTGCTTCTATTTCTTTAGGAGATATAGAGCTGTTTAGGTCATTAATCTGATCCTGGTTTAACTTTGGAACTTGGTATCTGTCTAGAACGTTATCCATTTCGTCGAGATTTTCCAGTTTTTTTGAATATAACCTTTTGTAGAAGGATCTGATGGTGTTTTGGATTTCCTCAGGATCTGCTGTTATGAATCCATTTTCATTTCTGATTTTGTTGATTGGGATGCTATCCCTGTGCCCTCTAGTGAGTCTGGCCAAGGGTTTGTCTATCTTGTTGACTTTTTCAAAGAACCAGCTCCTGGTTTGATTGATTCTTTGGATAGTTCTTTTTGTTTCCACATGGTTGATTTTACCCCTGAGTTTGATTATTTCCTGCCATCTACTCCTCTTAGGTGACTTTGCTTCCATTTGTTCTATAGCTTCCAGATGTGCTGCCAAGCTACTGGTGCAAGCTCTCTCCATTTTTTTTTTTTTTTTTTTTTTTTTTTNTTTTTTTTTGGTAGGAACTCAGAGCTATGAATTTACCTCTCAGGAATGCTTTCATTGTGTCCCATAAGTTTGGGTATGTTGTGGCTTCATTTTCATTAAACTCTAGAAAGTCTTTAATTTCTTTCTTTATTCCTTCCTTGACCAAGGTATCATTGAGTAGAGTGTTGTTCAGTTTCCAAGTGAATGATGGTGTTCTGCTAATTATGTTGTTATTGAAGAACAGCCTTAGTCCATGGTGATCTGATGCATGGGACAATTTCAATATTTTTGAATCTGTTGAGGCCTGTTTTGTGGCCAATTATGTGATCAATTTTGAAGAAGGTTCCATGAGGTGCTGAGAAAAGGTTATATCCTTTTGTTTTAGGATGAAATATTCTGTAGATATCTGTTAAGAGTATTTGTTTCATAGCTTCCCTTAGTTGGACTGAGTCTCTGTTTAGTTTCTGTTTCCAGGATCTATCCATTGATGAGAGTGGAGTGTTGAAGTCTCCCACTATTATTGTGTGAGATACAATGTGTGTTTTGAGCTTTACTAATGTTTCTTTAATGAAAATGGCTGCCCTTGCATTGGGAGCATAGATATTCAGAATTGAGAGTTCCTCTTGGAAGATTTTTGCCTTTCATGAGTATAAAGTGCCCCTCTTTGTCTTTTTTGATAATTTTGGGTTGAAAATCTATTTATTCGATATTAGAATGGCTACCACAGCTTATTTCGTCAGACCGTTTGCTTGGAAAATTGTTTTCCAGCCTTTCACTCTGAGGTAGTGTCTTTCTTTTTTCCTGAGGTGTGTTTCTTATAAGCAGCAAAACGTTGGGTCCTGTTTGTGTAGCCTGTCTGATAGTCTATGTCTTTTTATCGGGGAATTGAGTCCATTGATATTAAGAGATATTAAGGAACAGTAATTGTTGCTTCCTGTCATTTTTGTTTTTAGAGTTGGGATTCTGTTCTTGTGGCTGTCTTCTTTTAGTTTTGTTGAAGGATTACTTTCTTGCTTTTTCTAGGGCAGAGTTTCAATCCTTGTATTGGTGTTTTTCTGTTATTATCCTTTGAAGGGCTGGATTCGTGGAAAGATAATATGTGAATTTGAATTTGTCTTGGAATACTCCTGTTCCTCCGTCTATGGTAAATGAGAGTTTTGATGGGTATAGTAGCCTGGGCTGGCATTTGTGTTCTCTTAGTGTCTGTATAATCTCTGTCCATGATCTTCTGGCTTTCATAGTCTCTGGTGAGATGTCTTGAGTAATTCTAATGGGCCTTCCTTTATATGTTACTTGACCTTTTTCCCTTGCTGCTTTTAATATTCTGTCTTTATTTACTGCATTTGTTGTTCTGATTATTATGTGTTGGGAGGAATTTCTTTTCCGGTCCAGCCTATTTGGAGTTCTGTAGGCTTCTTGTATGTTTATGGGCATTTCATTCTTTAGGTATGGAAAGTTTTCTTCTATAATTTTGTTGAAGATATTTGCTGGCCCTTTAGTTTGAGAGTCTTCCTTCTCATCTACTCCTATTATCCTTAAGTTTGGTCTTCTCGTTGTGTCCTGGATTTCCTGGATATTTTGCTTTAGAATCTTTTTGCATTTAGCATTTTTTTTTGATTGTGGTGTCTATGCTCCCTACAGAATCTTCTGTGCCTGAGATTCTCTCTTCTATCTCTTGTATTCTGTTGCTGATGCTCGTATCTATGGTTCCTGATTTTTTTCCCTATGGTTTCTATCTCCAGGGTTATCTCCTTTTGGTTTTTCTTAATTGTTTCTATTTCCATTTTTAGGTCGTGGATGGCTTTGTTCCATTCCATCACCTGTTTGGTATTGTTTTCCTGTAACTCTCTAAGATTTTCTTCTTTAAATGCTTCTAGTTGTTTATCTGTCTTTTCCTGTATTTCCTTCTTATAGTCCTCCATCATCATCATGATGACTGACTTTAGATCCATGTCTTGCTTTTCCGGTGTGATGTTGTATCTAGGACTTGAAATGGTGGCAGAGTTTGGTTCTGGTGATGCCAAGTACCCTTGGTTTGTGTTGCTTCTGTTCCTATGCTTGCCTCCTGCCATCTCTGCCCAAGGAGAACTGGTGTTGGTGCAGACCAGAAGGGACCCGCTGCCCCGTCTGTCCCTTAATTTATCTCCCAGCTGCAGACTTGAGTTCCAAGAGATTGGATTGGAACAGATGCTGTGTTCAGTTGCTCACCTGTGGTCCCGAGATAGCCTGGGGAGGAGTACCAAAGGGGCCTGGGGAGGGTGCACAGCGCCTGTGCCCGAGCCCTGAGCTGGTGCAGGGCAGACCGGACCAGACCAGAAGCGCAAATGTAAAAAACAATAAAAAACATATCCCCCACTTCCCCTGCCTGCCTGCAGGAGAGGAAAAGGTGGGCTCCAGAGTTCTTCTGCGAGTACTCCTTTATTGAATCCACGTGGAGAAAGAGCGAGACGAAAGGTAGAGCGTTCCTAGAAATACCTATGTTCACACCCACATCAGTGTGACGTAAGTCGCTTGGATTGGCTTGTTGCCCGTTACCTCAAGATATGCCCCGGGATTGGGCGGTGACAGACGAACGCGTACTAACCGGCGCGGGCGCGCGGACTCCCGCAGTGGGCGGTAACTTACGTGATTGCGTCAAGCCTGCGCACTGAGTTTGTTTACATTTTCAGGCGACCGGTTCCTAGGTAACCCGTTCCGGGGAGTGCCGGGCAGCTTGAGCGTGCGGCTTCCCACATCTCCCTCCTTTTATTTTATTAAAAGGTCTGGCCTGGAAACATGCAGTACATAATTGTCACCAGAATATGAAATTCAAACCCGATCGAACCGATACTCTCTTGCTGGGAATGTCAGTGATCAAGAGCTTAATTTCTATGGCATCTTTTCAGGGATGGTCCACGTTACCTAGTTTAGGAGACCCACTTTCCGACTTTTCTCGCTATATGGTAGTGCTATACAGTTGTGATCGGAATGGGCAGTGACCCTTTTGAAGAGCGCACTAGCTCCCTGCCTTAGGTTGGTCTAGTGTGTACAATCATGGAATGGTAGGCAACAATTTTTCTGCAAAATTAAATCCAGAGCGAGTGTCAGGTTCACCTTTGAAGTTTTAACACACTGAGCCACGTCGGGAGAGGCTCTTTGTCTTAGTGCTGCGGGCTGAGCCACGTCGGGAGAGGCTCTTTGTCTTAGTGCTGCGGGCGCTTGAGCAATCACCACTTCGTCACATTTTTGGTGGGTTCTGAGCTTTAAACCACCCAAAGCGAGCATAACATCACAGCTGAAGGTAATGTAGAACAAGGCAACTACCACCCACCCCTAAAGAAGGAAAAGATTAAAGATATCCAGAAAAGGGGGGTCCCCAAAGGCAATGGGTTTCAGCTGAGTCCCATTAAGCTGCTTAGACTGCAGGAGCTTTCTGGAGAGTTGCTCCGCCCTCTGAGAAGTCCGACAGAAGCTGGCTTCATCCCTCGGCTTCATCCCTCCGTTCAGCAGGATGAGCAGAGCTGGTTGTTGGAAGGTCTAGCTGGAAATCATCCTCCTTTGCCAGGATTCTTCGTGTCAGTCGTTCTGGCACCAAAAATGGATTGTCTTCTTCCTGTGGGAAAACACAAACAGCTTCCCTGGATCTTATCAAAATAGGATCCGGGCCTTTCCATTGATTAGTCAAAACACCTTTCCATTTCACCATCTTTTTTGGCCTATTAGGCTCTGGACAATGACGGTCGGCTGCTGTATGGCCTTGACTGTGAAAATTTAAAAATTTAAGTGTAAAGAGAGCCATAGAAGCGGTTGCCTTTGGCACTGAGGGTAGAGCCTTCTCGACTCCCCCCTTTTGTTTATAAAATAAGATTTGAGTGTGCGATGGGCCCGTTCTATTATGCCCTGTCCTTGAGACCCGTTAAATGGGTCACCTCCATTTGGCGACAGAATTGTCCAAACTTCTGAGAAGTGTAAGCTGGTCCATTGTCAGTTTCTGCAATATGCTGTGGAGAAAAGCCTATACTCTCTCTATATAGATTAGAAGCATTATCTTGAGCCATCACCATTTGGATGATGTAANTCTCCCAGGGTATTTCTTCCCTCCTTTTTCTTCTCCTCAAATTTACCATTTTTGGAGAGGCCTGATTGCTTAAGCATGCTTTCATTTCTATGAGCTCCCATTAACCTCTTCCGCTCTGTTTCTGGTATATGGTCTAATGTCCCCTGTCTTGTCTTAACCGTTGGGAGAGCAAGCACTGTGACTATCCTGATGAAAACCTTCACTATGCTGCTCAACTGGAGTGTTAAACGGTATAAATTACGACCACGTGTACCTCTCAGAGCCATCTTCTTCCACTCGCAGGTCTGGACTCTGAATATTGCCTCTTTCTCTGTGTTAGCGATGTTCAATTTTCCGGGATTCCGCACCATCTGTAAAAAACAATAAAAAACATATCCCCCACTTCCCCCGCCTGCCTGCAGGAGAGGAAAAGGTGGGCTCCAGAGTTCTTCTGCGAGTACTCCTTTATTGAATCCACGTGGAGAAAGAGCGAGAGGAAAGGTAGAGCGTTCCTAGAAATACCTATGTTCACACCCACATCAGTGTGACGTAAGTCGCTTGGATTGGCTTGTTGCCCGTTACCTCAAGATATGTCCCGGGATTGGGTGGTGACAGACGAACGCGTACTAACCGGCGCGGGCGCGCGGACTCCCGCGGTGGGCGGTAACTTACGTGATTGCGTCAAGCCTGCGCACTGAGTTTGTTTACATTTTCAGGCGACCGGTTCCTAGGTAACCTGTTCCGGGGAGTGCCGGGCAGCTTGAGCGTGCGGCTTCCCACACGCAAATAGTGATATTTTGACTTCTTCCTTTCCATTTGTATCCCCTTGATCCCCTTTTGTTGTTGAATTGCTCTGGCTAGTACTTCAAGTGATATATTGAATAGGTAGGGAGATACTGGGCAGCCTTGTCTATTACCTGATTTTAGTGGGATTGCTTCCAGCTTCTCTCCATTTTGTTTGATGTTAGCTACTGGTTTGCTGTAGATTGCTTTTCCTGATCTTTCCAAGACTTTTATCATGAATGTTGGATTTTGTCAAATGTTTTCTCAGCATCTAAGGAGATGATCATGTGGTTTTTATCTTTTAGTTTGTTTATATAGTGGATTACGTGGATGGATTTCCGTATATTAAACCATCCCTGCATCCTGGGATGAAGCCTACTTAGTCATGATGGGTGATTGTTTTGATGTGTTCTTGGATTTGGTTAGCGAGAATTTTATTGAGTATTTTTGCATTGATATTTATAAGGTAAATTGGTCTGAAGTTCTCTGTCTTTGTTGTGTATTTATGTGGTTTAGGTATCAGAGTAATTGTGGCTTCATAGAATGAAGTAGAGTACCTTCAGTTTCTACTTTGTTGAATAGTTTGAGAAGAACTGGAATTAGGTCTTATTTGAAGGTCTGGTAGAACTCTGCACTAAACCCATCTAGTCCTGGGCTTTTTTTTTTTTTGGTTGGGAGACTATTAATGACCGCTTCTATTTCTTTAGGAGATATAGGACTATTTAGGTCATTAATCCGATCCTGATTTAACTTTGCCACTTGATATATGTCTAGAAATTTGTCTATTTCATGCAGATTTTTCAGTTTTTTTGAATGTTTCCTTTTGTAGAAGTATCTGATGTTGTTTTGGATTTCCTCAGGATCTGTTGCTATGTCTCCCTTTTCATTTCTGATTTTGTTAATTAGGATGCTGTCCCTGTGCCCTCTAGTGAGTCTGGCTAAGGGTTTATCTATCTTGTTGACTTTCTCAAAGAATCAGCTCCTGGTTTGATTGATTCTTTAAATAGTTCTTTTTGTTTCCAATTGGTTGATTTCACCCCTGAATTTGATTATTTCCTGCCATCTACTTCTCTTGGGTGAATTTGCTTCCATTTGTTCTAGAGCTTTTAGGTGTGCTGTCAAGCTGTTAGTGTATGCTCTCTCCAGTTTCATTCTGGAGGAACTCAGCGCTATGAGTTTACCACTTAGGAATGCTTTCATTGTGTCCCATAAGTTTGGGTATGTTGTGGCTTCATTTTCATTAAACTCTAGAAAGTCTTTAATTTCTTTCTTTATTCCTTCCTTGACCAAGGTATCATTGAATAGAGTATTGTTCAGTTTCCACGTGAATGTTGGTGTTCTGTTATTTATGTTGTTATTGAAGATCAGCCTTAGTCCATGGTGATCTGATAGGATGCATGGGACGATTTCAGTATTTTTGTATCTGTTCAGGCTTGTTTTGTGGCAAATTATATGGTCAATTTTGGAGAAGGTGACATGAGGTGCTGAGAAGAAGGTATATCCTTTTGTTTTAGGATAAAATGTTCTGTAGATATCTGTTAAATACATTTGTTTCATACCTTCTGTTAGTTTCACTGTTTCTCTGTTTAGTTTCTGTTTCCAGGATCTGTCTATTAATGAGAGTGGGATGTTGAAGTCTCCTACTATTGTTTGAGATACAATGTGTGCTTTGAACTTTACTAAAGTTTCTTTAATCAATGTGGCTGGCCTTGCATTTGGAGCATAGATATTCAGAATCGAGAGTTCCTCTTGGAAGATTTTACCTTTGATGGGTATGAAGTGCCCCTCTTTGTCTTTTTTGATAATTTTGGGTTGAAAGTGGCATTTTATTCGATATTAGAATGGCTTCTCCAGCTTTTTTCTTAGTACCGTTTGCTTGGAAAATTGTTTTCCAGCCTTTCACCTAAGGTAGTGTCTTAGTCAGGGTTTCTATTCCTGCACAAACATCATGACCAAGAAGCAAGTTGGGGAGGAAAAGGTTTATTCGGCTTATACTTCCATACAGCTGTTCATCACCAAGGAAGTCAGGACTGGAACAGGGAGCAGGAGCTGATGCAGAGGCCATGGGGGGATGTTCTTTACTGGCTTGCTTCCCCTGGCTTGCTCAGTCTGCTCTCTTATAGAACACCAAGACTGCCAGCCCAGAGATGGTCCCATCCACAAGGGGCATTTGATCACTAATTGAGAAAATGCCTCACAGCTAGATCTCATGGAGGCATTTCCCCAACTGAAGCTCCTTTTTCTGTGATAACCCAGCTGTGTCAAGTTGACACAAACCTAGCCAGTACAGGTAGTGTCTGTCCTTTTTCCTGAGGTGTGTTTCCTCTAAGCACAAAATGTTGGGTCCTGTTTGTGTAGCAAGTCTGATAGTCTGTCTTTTTATTGGGGAATTGAGTCCATCGATATTAAGAGATATTAAGGAAAAGTAATTGTTGCTTCCTGTCATTTTTGTTGCTAGAGTTGGGATTCTGTTCTTGTGGCTGTCTTCTTTTAGTTTTGTTGAAGGATTACTTTCTTGCTTTTTCTAGGGCAGAGTTTCTGTCCTTGTATTGGTGTTTTTCCGTTATTTTCCTTTGAAGGGCTGGATTCGTGGAAAGATATTGTGTGAATTTGATTTGTCATGGAATACTTTGGTTTCTCCATCTATGGTAATTGAGAGTTTTGCTGGATATAGTAACCTGGGCTGGCATTTGTGTTCTCTTAGTGTCTGTATAACATCTGTCCAGGATCTTTTTTCTGGCTTTCATAGTCTCCAGTGAGAGGTCTGGAGTAATTCTAATAGGCCTGCCTTCATATGTTCCTTGACCTTTTTCCCTTACTGCTTCTAATATTCTGTCTTTATTTATTGCATTTGTTGTTCTGATTATTATGTGTTGGGAGGAATTTCTTTTCTGTTCCAGTGTATTCGAAGTTCTGTAGGCTTCTAGTATGTTCATGGGCTTCTCTTTCTTTATTTAGGTTTGGGAAGTTTTCTCCTATTATTTTGTTGAAGGTATTTGCTGGCCCTTTAAGTTGAAAATCTTCATTCTCAACTACTCCTATTATCCATAGATTTGGTCTTCTCATTGTGTCCTGGATTTCCTGGATGTTTTGAGTTAGGATCTTTTTGCATTTTGCATTTTCTTTGATTGTTGTACCCATGTTCTCTATTGAGTCTTCTGCACCTGAGATTCTCTCTTCTATCTCTTCTATTCTGTTGCTGATCCTTACATCTATGGTTCCTGATTTCTTTCTTAGGGTTTCTATCTCTAAAGTTGTCTCACTTTGGGTTTTCTTTTTTTGTTTCTACTTCCCTTTTTAGGTCCTCAATGGTTTTGTTCAATCTCCTGTAGTTCTTTAAGGGATTTTTGTGTTTCTTCTTTAAGGACTTTTACCTCTTTAGTAGAGTTCTCCTGTATTTCTTTAATTGAGTTATTAAAGTCCTTCTTCATGTCCTCTATCAGCATCATGAGATATGATTTTAAATCTGAGTCTTGCTTTTCGAGTGTGTTGGGGTATCCAGGACTGGCTGAGGTAGAAGTGCTGGGTTCTGATGATGGTGAGTGGTCTTGGTTTCTGTTATTAAGATTCTTATGTTTGCCTTTCGCTATCTGGTAATCTCTGGAGTTGGTTGTTATAGTTGTCTCTGGTTGGAGCTTGTTCCTCATGTAATTCAATTAGCCTCTGTCAGCAGTCCTGGGAGTTCAGCTCTCTCTTGAGTCTTAGTGGTCAGAGTACTCTCTGCAGGCAAGCTATTCTCTTGCAGGGAAGGTGCACAGAGGTTTGGTTTCCAGACCTGCCTTTTGGCTAAAGATGAAGGCCTGATACAGGGCCTGTCCCAGAAGATGTGTTGCCTCTGCTTCCTGCAAGCTCACCTGCACTCACTGGTCTCTGAGGGACTCAGGATCTAAGTTGGCTCTCTCAAGAGCTCTGGCAGGCAAAGGCCTGCCAGGCAGACACCTCTCTTCTGATGGGGAAGGTGCCCGGACGTCTGAAGCCCAATACTGGGTCTGTCCCAGAAACTATGTTGCTTCTTCCTGACCCAAAAGCTGTGTCGTTTCTGCAGTCTGCTCACTCACCCTTCATAGTCCGTGAGCTGACCTGGGCAGACTGGTCTCTGAGGAATCCGGGACCCGAGATGTTTCCCTCACTGCTTCTGCAAGCAGAGCCCTCCCTGGCGGACTCCTCTCCTCAGGCGGGGAAGGTGCCCGGATGTCTGGAGCCCAAAATAGGGTCTGTCCCAGAAGCTGTGTTGCTTCTGCCAGTCCCAGAAGCTGTGTGGCTTCTGCAGTTCACACTCTCACCTGCGCAGACTGGTCTCTGAGGTACCTGGGACCCAAGATGGCTCCCTCACGAGCTATGGCAGGCAAAGCCTTCTTGGGCAGACCCTTCTCCTCAGGCAGGGAAGGTGCCTGGATGTCTAGAGCCTGAAACTGGGTCTGTCCCAGAAGCTGTGTTGCTTCTGCAGTCTGCCCAATCACCCTTTGCAGTCCACTAGCTGACCTGCACAGACTGGTCTCTGAGGTATCTGGGAACCAATATGGCTCCTTCACCTGCTTCTGCAGGCAGAGCCCTCCCAGGTGGACACCTTTCCTCAGGTGGGGAAGGTGCCCGGCTGTCTGGAGCTCGAAACGGGGTCTGTCCCAGAAGCAGTGTTGCTTCTGCCAGTCCCAGAAGCTGTGTTGCTTCTGCAGTCCACACTCTCACATGTGTAGACTCAGAATTCTATTTCTTAACTAAGCAGCCCATTTTCTTTCTTTCTTTCTTTCTTTCTTTCTTTCTTTCTTTCTTTCTTTCTTTCTTTCTTTTTCTTTTTTTTTCTGTAGAGGATTATTTATTTATTTATTTTAATGAGATATTTTCTTTATTTACATTTCAAATGTTATCCCCTTTCCTAGTTTCCTCTCCAAATATCCCCACTCCCTCCTTCCCCTGCTCCTCAACCCATCCACTCCTGCTTTCTGGCCCTAGCATTCCCTATACTGGGTCATAGAACCTTCACAGGACCAAGGGCCTCTCCTCCTATTGATGGCCCACTAATCCATCCTCTGCTACATATGCAGCTAGTGACACGAGTCCCACCACATGATTTCTTTGATTGGTGGTTTAGTTCCAGGGAGCTCTGGGGATACTGATTAGTTCATATTGTTGGTCTTTCTATAGGGCTGCACACCCCTTCAGCTCCTTGGGTCCTTTTTCTAGATCCTTCATTGGGGACCCTGTGCTCCCTGTGCTCACAATGAGTGACTGTGAGCATCTACTTCTATATTTGCCAGGTACTGGCAGAGCCTCTCAGGAAACCGCTATATCAGGCTCCTGTCAGTAAAATTTTGTTGACATCTACAATAATGTCTGGGCTTGGTAGTTGTTTATGGGATGGATCCCCATGTGGGGCACTCTCTGGATGGTCATTCCTTCAGTCTCTGCTCTGAACTTTGTCTCTGTAACTCCATCCATGGGGATTTTGTTCCCCCTTCTAAGAAGGATCAAAGTATTCACACTTTGGTCTTTCTCCTCTTGAGTTTCATGTATTTTGCAAATTTTATCTTGGGCATTCTGAGTTTCTGGGCTCATATCCACAAATCAGTGATGATTAAGGATGTTGAACATATCATGTGTATTCTTTTGTGACTGGGTTATCTCACTCAGATCCTTCAATCTGTTCATTTGCCTAAGAATTTCATAAATTCATTGTTTTTAATAGCTGAGTAGTACTCCATTGTGTAAATGTACCACATTTTTTGTACCCATTCCTCTGTTGAGGGACATCTGGGTTCCTTCCAGCTTCTGGCCATTATAAAGGTTGCTATGAACATAGTAGAGTATGTGTCCTTATTACAATTTGGAGCATCTTCTAGGTATATGCCTAGGAGTGGTATTACTGGATCTTCTGGTTGTACTATGTCCAATTTTCTGAGGAACCACCAGATTGATTTCCAGAGTGGTCGTATCAGCTTGCAATGCCACCAGCAGTGGATGAGTGTTCCTCTTTCTCCACATCCTCACCAGCATTTGCTGTCACCTGAGTTTTTGATCTTAGCCATTCTGACTGTTGTGAGGTGGTATCTCAGGATTGTTTTGATTTGCATTTCCCTGATGATTAAGGATATTGAACATTTTTTTAGGGGTGCTTCTCAGCCATTTGGTATTCCTCAGTTGAGAATTCTTTGTTTAGTTCTGTACTCCATTTTTTAATAGGGTTATTTGGTTTTCTGGAATCTAACTTCTTGAGTTCTTTATATATATTGGTTATAGGTTGCCTATCTGATTTAGGATTGGTAAAGATCTTTTCCCAATCAATCTGTTGATTGCACATGATATGATAGTATATATAAGTGACTCCAAAAATTCCACCAGAAAACTCCTAAATCTGATAAACAACTTCAGTAAAGTGGCTGGATATAAAATTTACTCAAACAAATCAGTGGCCTTTCTCTACACAAAGGATAAACAGGGTAAGAAAGAAATTAGGGAAACAATACCCTTCACAATAGTCACAAATAATATAAAATACCTGGGTGTGACTCTAACTAAGGAAGTGAAAAATCTGTATGATAAGAACTTCAAGTCTCAGAAGAAAGAAATCAAAGAAGATCTCAGAAGATGGAAAGATCTCCCATGCTCATAGACTGGCAGGATTAATATAGTCAAAATGGCTATCTTGCCAAAAGCAATCTACAGATTCAATGCAATCCCCATCAAAATTCCAACTCAATTCTTCACAGAGTGAGAAAGGGCAATTTGCAAATTCGTCTGGAATAGCAAAAAAACCTAGGATAACAAAAACTAATCTCAACAGTAAAAGAACCTCTGGTGGAGTCACCATCCCTGACCTCAAGTTGTATTACAGAGCAATTGTAGATCAATGGAATAAAATTGAAGACCCAGAAATGAATCCACACACCTATGGATCCACACACTTGATCTTTGAGAAAGGAGTTAAAACCATCCAGTGGAAAAAAGACAGCATTTTCAACATTGGTTATCATGTAGAAGAATGCAAATTTAACCATTCTTATCTCCTTGTATAAAGCTCATGTCTAAGTGGATAAAGGAACTCCACATAAAACCAGAGATGTGTATATTTGTTTGGATTTAACTGCTTTGTGTGATGAGGTAAAGCTAGGTTTGTATGATGATTTCTAGTGCTTCTTTTATTTGAGTTTGAGACAGTAGTCTTCTTGTGAGGTGATAGTATACGATTTGTCTAAAGGAAAGAAGCATTCTTTGCTGAATCTGCTATTTCACAGTCATCCTTAGAGCAATTGCTTCCTGCTTCAATCTCAGTACTGCTTAATGCCTTTTCTAGGTTTGCAGTGTAGGAGGTTGAATTGTTCACTTGTTTCTAAGAGCTTGTCCTTTCTTCTTCACTTCTCTTTCTCTCTCTCTCTCTCTCTCTCTCTCTCTCTCTCTCTCTCTGTGTGTGTGTGTGTGTGTGACTTTCTACAGCAGTTCATAAGGTATTATTGATGTCCCTGGCATACATTACAATCAGCTCTAGTTCTCTTACTTGGGGATTCTCTTTTTAAGTTTGGATTAGGTGAAACATGCTTCCTTGGATTTTTTTTTTTTTGTCTCTTTACAGAAACAAGTCTATTGCTTTTACTCATTCTAATATCTTTGAGTTTTTATTCTATGATTTTTTTGCACAACCTTACAATGTTTCTTTATACTATTCTAGAGTGACTTGTTCTTATGCTAGAAGCCCTCAGACACATAATTATGGACAAATGTCTTTTATAACTAATGCTTCTTATAGCCAAAACTTCTCAGTGTTTGTCAACTCATTTTTGTGCCTCTATATCTTTTATGAGCTGGCATTCAAGATTATATTCTAAGAAAGCTTCCTCATCCGATTCGTGGCGTCAGTTCCAAGTACATGCATGGTGACTTTATAGTCTTCTATAACTCTGCTTCTAAAGGATCCATTGTTCTCTTATGGCCACTGCAGGCAGGCACATAAGAAATGCACAGAACTACCTGCAGGTAAACACCCTTATGGAACTAATTAAAATACATAAATCTTAAGAAAAAGGTGGATTTATGAGTTCGAGGCCAGCCTGGTCTACAAAGTGAGTTCCAGGACAGCCAGGGCTATAACAGTACAGGTAAAAATTGGGACATTTTTCTACTAGTGTGAGAGTAAATATGGAGCCTGGATATGTGATTTCAAAAGGCCAAACATAAGAAATAAATGCCAAGTAAATGATATGATTGCTTTTTATTGTTTTGTGCTGGAGACTGGCCCTGACTGGAGGGGAAGAGTGTCTGTTGGGACAAAACCTGGTCTTGGAAGATATTAGGGTTGCTGTTTAAATACATTCACCTGTCTTTTTTGACATTGGATATTTTCTTTATTTATGTTTCACATGTTATCCCCTTTCCAAATTTCCCCCAGAAACTCCCATCCTACCTCTCTTCCTCCTGCTTCTATGAGGGTGTTTCCCCACCAAACCACTCCTGCCTTCTCACCATCTCATTCCCCTTCACTGGGGCAATGAGCCTCAACAGGACCAAGGGCCTCTCCTCTCATTAATGCCCAACAAGGTCATCCTCTGCTACATATGTTGCTGGAGCCATAGGTCCCTCCATATGTACTCCTTGGTTGGTGGTTTAATCTTTGGGAGCTCGGGAAGTCTGATTGGTTGATATTGCTGTTCTGCCTATGGGGATGCAAACCCCTTCAGCTATTTCTGCCCTTTCTCTAACTCCTACATTGGGGACCCTGTTCTTAATCCATATTTCTGCCCTTTCTCTAACTCCTACATTGGGGACCCTGTTCTTAATCCACGGGTTGGTTGCAAACATCTGCCTCTTCTATTGTCAGGCTCTGGCAAAGCCTCTCAGGAGACAACTATATCAGGCTCATGTCAGCATGCACTTCTTGGCATCTACAATAGTGTCTGAGTTGGTGACTGTATATGGAATGAATCCCTAGGTGGGGCAGTCTCTACATGGCCTTTCCTTCAGTTTTTGCTCCACACTTTGACTCCATATTTGCTCCCCTAAGTGTTTCATTCTGCCTTCTAAGAAGGACTGAAGCATCCACACTTTGGTCTCCCTTCTTGAGCTTCATGTGGTCTATGAATTGTATCTTGGGTATTCTGAGCTTTTAGGCTAATATGCATTTATTAGTGAGTGCATACCATGTGTGTTCTTTTGTGATTGGGTTACCTAATTCAGGATGATATTTTCTAGTTCCATCCATTTACCTAAGAATTTCAAGAAGTCATTGTTTTTAATAGCTGATTAGTACTGCGTGTGTAAACGTACCACATGTTCTGTATCCATTCATCTGTTGAGGGACATCTGGGTTCTTTCAAGCTTCTGGCTATTAAAAATAAGGCTGCTATAAACATAATGGAGCATGTGTCCTTGTTATATGCTAGATAATATTTGGGTATAGGCCCAGGAGTGGTATAGCTGGGTCCTCATACAATACTATGTTCAATTTTCTAAGGAAATTGCCAGACTGATTTCCAGAGTGGTTGTACCAGCTTACAATCCCACCAACAATGGAGGAGTGTACCTCTTTCACAACATCCTTGCCAGCATCTGTTGTCACCTTAGTTTCTAATCTTATCCTTGTTTCGGTCAACCCCGCTCGATTCCGGTTATGGCCCCGCTGGTCTGGCTCCCTCCGGTCGTCCCTGCTCACTCCGGCCCCGCTCACTTCGCTTGGTCTCTCCGGTCCAAGGATTCGTTTATTATTATTATTCCTCATAAGTACGCTGTAGCTGACTTCAGATGCAGAGGAGGGCGTCAGATCTCATTACGGGTGGTTGTAAGCCACCATGTGGTTGCTGGGATTTGAACTCATTACCTTTGGAAGAGCAGTTGGGTGCTCTTACCCGCTGAGCCATCTCACCAGCCCGGGTTGTTTTGATTTGCAGTTCCCTGATGACTGAGGTTGTTGAACATTTCTTTAGGTGTTTCTCGGTCATTCAGTGTTCCTCAGTGGAAAATTCTCTGTTTAGCTCTGTTCCAGATTTTGTTGTTGTTGTTGTTGTTGTTGTTGTTGTTGTTGTTGTTTTAATAGGGTTATTTGATCCTCTGGAGTATAGCTTTCTGAGCTCATTGTATATATTGGATATTAGCCCTCTATTAGACGTAAGATTGGTAAAGATATTTTCCCAATCTGTTGGTTGCTGTTTTGTCCTTCTGACAGTGTCCTTTGTTTTACAGAAGCTTTGCAATTTTATGAGGTCCTTTTTGTTGAGACTTGATCTTAGAGGAAATTTTTCCTTGTGCCCATGTGTTTGAGGCTCTTCCTCAATTTCTCCCCTATTAGTTTCAGTGTATCTGGTTTTATATGGTGGTCCTTGATCCACTTGGACTTGAGCTTTGTACAAGGAGATAGGAATGAATCCTCTTGCATTCTTCTACATACTGACGTCCAATTGAATCAGTACCATTCGTTAAAAATGCTGTCATTTTTCCACTGGATGGTTTTTAGCTCCTTTGTCAAAGATCAAGTAACCATAGGTGTGTGGGTTCATTTCTGGGTATTCAAATCTATTCCATTGATCTTCCTGTCTGTCTCTGTCCCAGTACCATATAGTTTTCATCACTATTGCTCTGTAATACAGCTTGAGGTCAGGGATGGTTATTCCGCAGAAGATTTTTTATTGTTGAAAATAGATTTTGCTATTCTGGGTTTTTTGTTATTCCAAAAGAATTTGCAAATTTCTCTTTTTAACTCTATGAAGAATTGAGTTGGAATTTTGATGGGGATTGCATTAAATCTGTAGATTGTTTTTTGCACAATGTCCGTTTTGACTATATTAATCCTACCAGTCCAAGGACATGGGAGATCTTCCCATCTTCTGAGATCTTTGATTTCTTTCTTCAGAGACTTGTAGTTCTTGTCTTACAAATCTTTTACTTGCTTTTTTAGAGTCACACCCAGGTATTTTACATTATTTGTGACTATTGTGAACAGTGTTGTTTCCCTAATTTCTTTCTCAGCCTGTTTATCCTTTGAATAGAGGAATGTTACTGATTTGTTTGAGTTAATTTTATATTCAGCCACTTTCCTGAAGTTGTTTATCAGATTTATGAGTACTCTGGTAGAATTTTTGAGGTCACTTAATTATGATATCATATCATCTGCAAATAGTGATAGTTTGACTTCTTCCTTTCCAATTTGTATCCCCTTGATCTCCTTTGTCTGATTGCTCTGGCTAGGTCTTCAAGTACTATATTGAATAGGGAGGGAGGGAGAGAATGGCCAGCCTTGTCTAGTCCCTGATTTTAGTGGGACTGCTTAACGTTTCTCTCCATTTAGTTTGATGTTGGCTATTGGTTTGCTGTATATTGCTTTTACTATGTTTTGTTATCAGCCTTGAATTCCTGATGAAGGGATATTGAATTTTGTCAAATACTTTCTCAGCAGCTAATGAGATTATCATGTAACTTTTTTCTTAGATTTTGTTTATATAGTGCATTACATTGATGGATTTCTGTATATTGAACAGAACAGGGGTGAAGCCTTCTTTATCATGGTAGATGATCATTTTAATGTGGTCTTGGGTTTGGTTTGCAAGAATTTTATTGAGTATTTTTACATTGATATTCATAAGGAAAATTGGTCTGAAGTTCTCTTTGTTGGGTCTTTGTGTGTTTTAGGTCTCAGAATAATTGTGGCTTTATAGAACGAATTTGGTAGTGTCCTTTCTGTTTCTGTTTTGTGGAAAAGTTTGAAGAGTATTGGTGTTAGGTCTTTTTTGAAGGTCTGATAGAATTCTGCACTAAATCCATCTGGTCCTGGGTGGGGTTTTTTTGTTTTGTTTTGTTGGGAGAGTTTTAATGACTTCTTCTATTTCTATTTTATAGAACTCTTTAGATGGTTTATCTGATCCTGATATAACTTTGGTACTTGGTATCTGTGTAGAAAATTGTCCATTTCATCCAGATTTTCCAGTTTTGTTGAAGTAGAAAGTAGAAGTTTTGAAGTAGAATCTGATTTTTTTTTTAAAATTTCCTCAGTTTCTATTGTTATGTCTCCATTTTCATTTCTGATTTTATTAATTTGGATACTATCTCTGTGCCCTCTGGTTAGTCTGGCTAAGGGTTTATCTATCTTCTTGGTTTTCACAAAGAACCAGCTTTTGGTTTTGCTGATTCTTTGTATTGTTTTCTTTGTTTCTATTTGGTTGATTGGGGTCCTGAGATTGATTATTTCCTGCTGTCTACTCCTCTTGGTTGTATATGTTCAGCTTGGCTATATTTGCCTCTTTTTGTTCTACAGTTTTCAGGTGTGCTGTCAAGCTGCTAGTGTATTCTTTCTCCAGTTTCTTGTTGGAAGCACTTATAGCTATGAGATGTCCTATTAACACTGCTTTCATTGTGTCCCATAAGTTTTGGTATGATGCGCCTTTCATTTTCATTAAATTCTAAAAGGTCTTTAATTTCTTTCTTTATTTCTTCCTTGACCAAGTTATCATTGAGTAGAGTGTTGTTCAGCTTCCCTGTGTAATTGGCCTTTCCATTGTTTTTGTTGTTATTGAAGACCAGTTTTAGTGTGTGGTGATCTGATAGGATGCATGGGATTATTTCAGTCTTGTATGTCTTGAGGCCTGTTTTGTGACCAATTTTGAAGAAGGTACCATGAGGTGCTGAGAAGAAGGTATATTATTTTGTTTTGGGATAAAATGTTCTGTAGCTATCTGTTAAATCCATTTGTTTCATAACTTCTGTTATTTTCACTGTGTCTCTGTTTAGTTTCTGTTTCCATTATCTGTTCATTGCTGAGAGTGGCATGTTCAAGTCTTCCACTGTTATTGTATGAAGTGCAATGTGTACTTTGAGCTTTAGTAAGGTTTCTTTAATGAATGTGGGTGCCCTTCCATTTGGAACATAGCTGTTCAGAATTGAGAGTTCTTAGCAGAGTTTTCCTTTGACAAGTATAAAGTGTCCTTCTTTATCTTTTTGATAACTTTTGGTTGAAAGTGGATTTTAGTTGTTATTAGAATGGCTACTCCAGCTTGTTTGGGGGGACATTTTTTTTTCTAGCCTTTTACTCTGAGATAATGTCTGCCTTTGTCACTGAGGTGTGATTCCTGTATGCAGCAAAATGCTGGGTCCTATTTATGTATCCAGTCCATTAGACTATGTCTTTTTATTAGGGTATTGAGTCCACTGATGTTAAGAGATATTAAGGAAAAGTGATTGTTGCTTCCTGTTATTTTTGTTCTTAGAGGTGGAATTATGTTTGTGTGGCTTTCTTCCTTTGGGTTTTTTGAAAGAAGATTACCTTCTTACTTTTTCTGGAGTTTAGTTTTCCTCCTAGTGTTGGAGTTTTCTATTATCCTTTGTAGGGCTGGATTTATGGAGAGATATTTTGTAAATTTGTTTTTCTCATGGTATATCTTGGTTTCTCCGTATATGTTAACTGAGAGTTTTGCTGGGCATAGTATCCTGGACTCTCATTTGTGTACTCTTAGGTTCTGGATGACATCTGCCCAGGATCTTCTGGATTTTATAGTCTCTGGTGAGAATTCTGCTATAATTCTGATAGGTCTGCCTTTTCCCCTTACTGCTTTTAATATTCTTTCTTTGTTTTGTGCATTTGGTGTTTTGATTATTATGTGACAAAAAAAAATTTTTTTTTGGTCCAGTAAATTTAGAGTTCTGTAGGCTTCTTGTACGTTCATGGGCATCTCTTTCTTTATATTAGAGAAGTTTTCTTCTATAATTTTGTTGAAGATATTTTCTGGCCCTTTAAGTTGTGAATCTTCCCTCTCTTCTATACCTATTATCCTTAGGTTGGGTCTTCTCATTGTGTCCTGGATTTCCTGGATGTTTTGGGTTAGGAGATTTTTGCATTTTGCATTTTGCATTTTCTGTGACTGTGTGTCAATGTTTTTTTTTTTCCCTAAGGTATCTTCTGCACCTGAGATTCTCTCTTCTATCTCTTGTATACTTTTGGTGATGTTTGTATCTATGACTCTTGATTTATTTCCTAGGTTTTCTATCTCCAGGGTTGTCTCCCTTTGTGATTTCTTTATTGTTTCTATTTCCATTTTTAGATCCTGGGTGGTTTTGTTCAATTCCTTTGCCTGTTTATGTTTTCCTGCAATTCTTTTAGGGATTTTTGTGTTTCCTCTTTAAAGGTTTCAAGCTGTTTACCTACGTTCTCCTGTATTTCTTTAAGGGAGTTATTTATGTCCTTCTTAAAGTCCTGTGATTTTAAATCCGAATCTTGCTTTTCTGGAGTGATGGTGTATCCTCGACTTGCTATGGTGGGAGAACTGGGTTCTGATGATACCAAGTAACCTTGGTTTCTGTTGCTTATGTTCTTTAGCTTGTTTTTCATAATCTTTTTTTTTAAAGAATTATTTTATTTATTATATGTAAGTACACTGTAGCTGTCTTCAGACACTCCAGAAGAGGGCGCCAGATCTCGTTACGGATGGTTATGAGCCACCATGTGGATGCTGGGATTTGAACTTATCGCCTTCGGAAGGGCAATCGGGTGCTCTTACCCGCTGAGCCATCTCACCAGCCCTTCAAAATCTTTTTATCTCTAGTCCTACATTCCCTTGCTGTCTGTGACTGGAGCCTGTCCCTCTTGTGATCCTGGTTTTGTCAGAACTTCTCAGAGTCCAGCTGTCTTTGTGATCATGTGATTCTTGCAACCTGAGATCCTGGGGATGTCAGAGCTCCTGGGAGTCAAGCTGCCTCTGGTATCCTGAAGTCCTGGTGTGTCCAAGCTCCTGAGATCCTGTGATCCTGGGCATGATAGAGTACCTGAGAGTGGAGCTTCTTCTGCTTGTTGTAGGACTGTGTATGGAGCTAGTGCCCAAGGTCTGCTCAGAGAACCTGCTCAAACAGGAAGAAATCTGTGCCACTGGCCAGGTGGGAGTTCCTGTGTCCCTGGATCTGCTGAATCCAGTTATTCCCAGAGTTGAGGTAGATATGGTCTCCTCACCTATGATCCTGGGCATGTTAGAGAACCTGAGAGTCAAAGCTTCCTCTGGGTTTTGTGGGACTGGATGCAGACATTTACCTGTCTTACATCTCAGTCACTTTCCAGTGGTAGCTTGTCTGAATTCATCTGAGGCCAGAACTCTTCTGTTTCTGGAGTTTATCTTCTCATAGTAAAACAGTGGTGAATTAAGTAAAGTACCCTTTGTTCTCTCTCTACAGGAAATGTTTGATTCTAACTCTCAGCTTGTTAGTTGAAGTCACGGGAAGAAAAAGGGATAATTTGAAAAGTGATTTTAGCCTTTATTTCTAAGTTATCTGTAAAAAGTTTTTTCTCTTTCTCTCTCTAAAAAGTTCTCCAAAAATTTTTCTCTAAAAAAGTTCTTCTCTGATCTTTTCTCCTAATCTTGTTCTCTCCTGCTCTGATGTAACAATGTCCTTGCTCCAAATGCCATGCAATGTTCTTTCCTAGTCTTTTGTACCCTATCAAGTAGAAAATGTCACATGGTTTATCCAAACATCCTTTTTTTAAACAAAAACAAAAACAAAATTTCACTAGAAGTTCAAGCCTAAATTCAAATCATAAATTGAATAAGAAGTTTACAACAGAAATGTTTACATGCATAACCAATTAGGGCAATTTTCTAGTTAAACATTCATTATCTGTCACTAGCTCTCCAGATTCATGGAGAGTTAAAGATTATAATTAAGTTGACATTGAAATTTTATATAAACACAGTCAGTATTTTATCTTCTGTCATTTCACCTAAAGTGAATTGTTCCCTTTTTATGACCTTTGGCTAATTGTTTTACAACAACCTCTTGGAATGTGCTCTAAGTTGTAGATGCCTGTTTTCTATCTCAGAAGGAATTAACTCATGACACTTGAAGACTGGCAGAGTTCTCATTGAAGTTTTAACATCAGACAGGTCTTAATAGCAGTCCTATTGTTAACTGAGAGTTTTGCTGGGCATAGTATCCTGGGCTCTCATTTGTGTACTCTTAGGTTCTGGATGACATCTGCCTAGGATCTTCTGGATTTTATGGTCTCTGGTGAGAATTCTGCTATAATTCTGATAGGTCTGCCTTTTCCCCTTACTGCTTTTAATATTCTTTCTTTGTTTTGTGCATTTGGTGTTTTGATTATTATGTGACAAGAAAAAAAATTTTTTTGGTACAATTTAGAGTTCTGTAGGCTTCTTAATAGAAGATCTTAATAGTAGATCTTAATAATTACTAATATAATTTTAGGAATTCTTATAGGGTCATCATTAAGAATTAAGAAATCATCTATTTGTCTATATAGCATCACTATAAAACAGTACATCTTCCTTTCATCTGCACAAATCTGCTTATAAAGATGGGTTAATACCTAGTGATTATTATCTATATTTATTTATTTATTTTTAGGGTTTTTTTTAAAAGTTTTTTTAGGGTTTTTTTTTTTTTTTTTTTTTTTTTTTTTGGTTTTTGAAGACAGGGTTTCTCTGTATAGCCCTGGCTGTCCTGGAACTCACTTTGTAGACCAGGCTGGCCCCAACTCAGAAATCTGCCTGCCTCTGCCTCCTGAGTGCTGGGATTAAAGTCGTGCACCACCACACCCGGCTATATATATTTATTAACAGGAAAAGCATATTGATAGCAGGAATCTTTACTCAAATGTAATCTCCTTGGCCTTGCCTAAAGGAGTGAATCCATCATAAGTTTACAGTCCATGGAGGAACCCTCTCAAGATCACCTGCTAGCTTTTGGTTTCTTGTAGCTGGCTCCTGGCAGTTTCAGGAATTTTATATATGTTTGCATCATGTGTTTGATCAAATTCACCACATGTTCCTCATCCCTAATTTCCCAGTCTAGTAATGCTTCTTCACATCTCCATATTCACAGTTTTTAAAAGTACTGGGTTCATTTCATGCTTAGCTTTATGTGTGTGAGCCACATCTCTGAAGAAAATTTCCTCTTTTTTTGTTTGTTTTGTTTTGCCTTTTCTCAAGAAGGTTCACTTGCTTTCTGACTCTCCTATATTGTCCCCTTTAAATTTTTCTCTGTCCTTCTTGAAATGTGTACTCACTGATGCCCTGTGTTGAGTTAGTCCCAATTTGAGAAGAGTTATAGTTGTTATAGTTGACCTCTTTTTTTTTTTTTCATAGTGCTTGCTTTAGCTGTGCTTTTCTTTGTCTTTATGTTCCTTCTGTTATTACACTCTTGAGAGCTTTTATACTAGCAAATCTCATATTTTACCACAGGATTTTTTTACATTTTTTATTAGATATTTTCTTCATTTACATTTCAAATGCTATTCACAAAGCCCCCTATAAAGTCCCCCCCACCCACCCTGCTCCCCAACCCACCCACTCTTGCTTCCTGGTCCTGACATTCCCTTGTACTGGGGCATATGATCTTCACAAGACCAAGGGCCTCTCCTCCCATTGATGGCCGACTAGGCCATCCTCTGCTACATTTGCAGCCAGAGAAATAGTTCTGTTGGATACTGGTTAGTTCATATTGTTGATCCTCCTATAGGGTTACTGACCCCTTTACCTCCTCGGTTACTTTCTCTAGCTTCTTCTTTAGGGGCCCTGTGTTCCATCCAATAGAGTACTGTGAGCATCCACTTCTGTATTTGCCAGGCACTGACATAGCCTCACAGGAGAGAGCTATATCAGGGTCCTGTCAGCAAAATCTTGTTGGCATATGCAATAGTGTCTGCGTTTGATGGTTGTTTATGGGATGGATCCCTGGGTGGGGCAGTCTCTGGATGGTCCTTTCTTCTGTCTCAGCTCTGAACTTTGTCTCTGTAACTCCTTAAATGGGTATTTTGTTCCCCATTCTAAGAAGTAACGAAGTATCCACATTTTGGTCTTCCTTCTTCTTTAGTTTCATGTGTTTTGCAAATTGCACCATGGGTAGTCTAAGTTTCTGGGCTAATATCAACTTATCAGTAAGTGCATATCATGTGTGTTCTTTTGTGATTGGGTTACCTCACTCAGGATGATATCCTTCAGATCCATCCATTTGCCTAAGAATTTCATAAATTCATTGTTTTTAATTGCTGAGTAGTACTCCATTGTGTAAATGTACCACATTTTCTCTATCCATTCCTCTGTTGAGGGACATCAGGGTTCTTTCCAGCTTCTGGCTATTATAAATAAGGCTGTTATGAACATAGTGGAGCATGTGTCCTTATTACAAGTTGGAACATCTTCTGCATATATGCCCAGGAGAGGTATTTCTGGATCTTCTGGTAGTACTATGTCCAATTTTCTGAGGAACTGCCAGACTCATTTCCAGGGTGTTTATACCAGCTTGTAATACCACCAACAATGGAGGAGTGTTCCTCTTTCTCCACATCCTTGCCAGCATCTGATGTCACCTGAATTTTTGATCTTAGCCATTCTGACTGGTGTGAGGTACCACATGATTTTTATGTGTATATTGGCATGATCATTTTTCTCTTTCATTTGTGTCTACATATTTGGCACCTTCCATTGATTAGTTTGTAGGTGGTAAAACAGTCTTTCATTCTGCTGTTAATTCATCTTTCCTTATATTTCCATGGAGTTTAGAGACAGTCTCTGTGTCTGTGTACATCCTTGTATCTGGTCTCTGATTTTTCTTTGCATATAATTGTTTGAGCTTCCCTGCTTTGGGCATTGAAGCAAATCCAGCTTTATATTATTACTTTGTAGTGTTACTCAGATTAACTTATTCACTTGTTTATAGCAACTGATCATTTGTTCTTCAATTCTGATTTATTTGTATATTACTTTACACAGTACTGCATAATATAATACTGATGTCATTGTTATACATTGCAGTATCCCCTTTTTAATCTCTTGTTCTAATATATAGAGTCATTCTTTTTGTTTCTATTAGGTGAACAATGCTTTGTCAGCAGTACTTTAGTCTCTTCACAGAGACAAGTTTGTTGTATTAAGTGATTATGTTATCTTTTCATCTATTTCATTAATTGTCAGGAACCATTTTGTCACTTCTCTGAAGCAGAGAAGAGAGAGAGAGAGAGAGAGAGAGAGAGAGAGAGAGAGAGAGAGAGAGAGAGAAAATCTATCTACCTAGCAGATTCAAGGCAGGTCAGAGCCTGATGGCAGATTTTTCTGGTTTGCTGAGGCATGAAACGATAAGAAGATGTGCACTTGAGGCCCAAGGTTAGGGACTGAAGATTCCTTTCAGCTTGATGGAAGGAACAGAGGTTCTAGCGATGGGAACAAATGTCTCATGTATATTTTAACAAAATCGTTTTTGTCAGCTTGTGGCTTTGCTTCCCACAGTATAGTAGTATAAGAAGGTTATGAGAAATACACTTGCAGCTGGCATGGTATTAACTAAGTAGCCCTCCCATACCTGTCTCTTGAATCTTTTTTCTATGTTTCCTATAATCAGCTTGTCTCTCCCCTCAGAGACTTTATACCAGCCAGACCAGTTCAATTAATTGCTATATAAGCTTACTAATATCTTTCTACATTCTACTTCAGATTGACTGCTTTTCATGCTTTTAAGCACTGAAGCACATAGTTGTGAACAAAAAAGCCTTTCCAAACCAGTGTCTCTTGCTGCCAAACTTTTCAGTATGTCTTGGTCACCTTACTTCTGTGTGATTATCTTTTCTGAGCTGGCACTCAATTTGACACTTTAAGAAAAGTTCCTCCATGCTTTATGAAGTCTGTCTCACTGTTTTTTGATTTAAATCTCTATAGTAAATAGTTAAGGAATAATTAAAAGCTCAGCAGTCAAAGGCACGTGTTTTTGCAGTTTCCAGATTCAATTCCCTGTACTTGCCTGGGGACTTTATATCCTTCCAGAACTCAGGTTCCAGCTGTATGCTCTATGCGCATGATGTACACAGACCTACATGAAGACAAAGATATCCTTCCAAATAAAATTAAATAAACCTTATTTAAAAAAGAAACTATAAGCAATCTGGAGATACTGAAAAATATTCAAGATAAGAGTACAGGAATGAACATAGTGTTGTCAGTCCTAATGTGAGAGTAGAGACGGAGCCTGGATATGGGACCCAACAGCTGACATCTTAAGTCAACATTGGAAAAGTTAGGAATGATCCCTGCTTAAGATAAAGTTGTTTGTGTACATGGACCCTCAAATGCTAAATATCCCATGTCCATTGTAATGTGGCAAAAGATTTATCGTACTGATGATGAAATTAAGTACAGAACAGTTAAGTTTTATAAGGATCCACCCTAATTGTAGAATAATTTACAATATAGGAAAATGCTCTTACTCAGCATCTGTATTAATATAATTAATTACATTAATTAATTAGAAGGATTAACAAGGATTAAGGCCTCCTTGTTAATTGTGTCCTAAATCAAACAAACTCTTCCATGCTATTCATATGGGAAGTACATTGAAACCAAACACATTGACTGACATTCTCATTGTCACGCTCACTCTAGTGCCTGTGGAACCTAAGCAGGTACATGGTTCTGAACAGAAGAGGAGGTCATGGGTATTTGTCTCATGAGTACTCATGTCCACATGGGCCCCCTGGGGAAGACCCTCTCTTGATTCTCAGTCCCATGCCTTGTTACTCACATTTTCATCCTATTCACTTCCTTTATGTTCCATGTATGTTTTGAAGGAGGTTTCAGATGACTACCCAGGGTGTCATGTATTCATAATTCCAACTATCCTCGTATATGGTAGTAGGGATTTCTGCAACTCACTCCTCTTCCTCTGACTGTTACAGCCTTTCCCCTCCTCCCACTTCAGTCTTTGTACTCAGCAGTCTATGAAATGATAGTTTGCTGTTGGAAACTATGTTTGTCTGATTTATTAAGCTTTCAAGCAGCATGAATCTATGGTGTAAGTAGAACCATTTCAAGGCAATTCCAGTATTTCTACATGTTGCAGTACATCAGTCATAGACTCCTTCTTGGACCTGTGATCATCCCAGTCTTGATGATTCTGCCTTGGCATTACCTAGAACAATTCTCAACCCGAGGGCCATGACCCCGGTCAATTGACCCTTTCACAGGGGTCAGCTAAGTCTACCATAAATCATATATTTCTGATGGTCTTAGGAACTGATACACCACTCCTGAATTAATCTACAATTAGGTCTGCCATATGTGGATACATCAACTCATAAGTTCCAGGTATTGAATTGTCACAGCATTATAAAGGTTAAGTATTCCGCGCCGACCCCAACCAGCAGGAATGAGACACGGGACAACCAGGTTCCTTCTCCAGACAGTTTACTCAGGATCCTTCATGAAGTTACAGCTTTTGCAAAAATGGCAAAATGGCTAAAATGGCTTCCAACCCCACCAGGAACGGCCATATAAATCCTGTCCTGGCCTATAGCAGGATGCCACATGGCTCCTGCTCATACGCTAGGTAAAGTCGGGCATAAGATCATGCCACTGCTGACACAGCTTCATGCCATATTAGGAGCTGTCCACGTCATTAAGGCTAAGGCTGTCAGCGCCATCTTTTAGGCGCGTCAGCAAGGCTCTCCACAGCCCAAATTAGGAGCTGTCCGTGCCAGTAAGGCTGAGGCTCTCCACAGTTAAGGACCACTGTTTTAGTACACTTAGCACACAGGCATTCCATTTAAAGATGTGTGTCTTGATTTGTAATATACCTATAAATGCATTCACATAGATTTCAGTGATTAGTATTCTCACACAAAGGTGTGCATGAAACTTAGAAAAGAGGTCCACATTGAAAGGAAAAGTAAATTGGAGAGATATCTCAGGAACAATGTAAACCTTCTTAGAGTATGATGAAAATGGCTATTGCTACATCTGATGACAATTAGTCAGTTTAAGAAAAACATTTGGCAGGTAGAATCTGTGTCTGTACTCCATGATATCAGGACACACAAGGGAAATAGATGTATATTATCTTCCAAGTAGAAGGAAATTAAATATGACCAAAAGGTCAGATGTTTTATTCTAGTGTGAAGGATAATCGAACTCCATTTAATGCTAGGCAGCCATCATAGTACCCACTAGCCATTTGCCCCTGATTCTAGTTCTTGAATAACAAGTTCACAATAATAACCCTGAATAGTAGTGTTTTGTAGCAGATATACATGTGCTCTGTGTTTGTGCCTGGTGCCTGCTGAAGTTAGGAAAAAGCCTCAGATTGTAGTCATTTTCCTTGTCACGTTAATACATCATTCTATGCTCTCATCTGTATGAATATTGACAAGATTTCTGGTATTATTTTTGGTTTTGTGTCTTTTTATGTGGTTTACCATTGTCCATAACAAAATTGTATTTATTTTAGCTCTTAATTTTGAAAAAGTTATTCCAGTCCGTATTTCTGACACAGAAACTTGGAGAAGAACAAGAAGAATGAATGCTTCTCTGGTAAATGCTCCCCAGGTCAGTGTCCTGTCCAGATTTTTTTTTAATTCCTTTTATTATTTAAACTATTCAGAACTTTAGTTCTTTACCTCTCATAATTTTTTCTAAAGTGTTTATTTTCTATGATTTATCTTTGTTCCTCCCCAATCATCAAAATTAAGTCTTTAGATTTTTCACTTCTAATATTACAAGTATAGTCTTGTCACATTGTATTTTCACTGGATTTTATACTGTGAGGACATAAATTTCCAAGGACTGAAGAAGACCTCCTGGTCTAAAAGAGAATCTATTGCAAATGATTCTCTAAGAATATATTGATGGCTAATTTCTACATTAGATGAACTTGTACTCTTTTATATTAGTGGAAAAGGAAGGTCTTTGTGCCACATAAGTTATATTTCAGGAATAGACCGGTTTCTAGAAACATCTTTCTGAATGTGGATCTGCAAATACATGGATACCAACATCACTGGAGCAATATACAAACGAGTAGAATTTGTGGAAGAGTAGAATTAGAATACACGGTCTTGAGTCTTAATAGTAAATATTTCAGGTTCCTAGAGGAACAGATGATGGAATGAATATGTAGCTTTCTCTTACCATAACATTGATGTGTTTGTGAGGAGATGCAAGTTACAGTATTCTGATTATCTTTTTAACATTTTATGTCACACGGTGATCATATTCTTTCATATTCTACCTCCTTGTTCTATAAAGGGTACAGCATTGTACCTAGGCTTCGAGGTATCAACTAAGCATTTTAAAATAGAGTCAAGTGAGACCCAGCTGCAGACAGGATTGATGCAGTATCCATAGAGCAAGGTTGACAGCTGTAGAATTTAGAAGCACAGTTTTACTCACTGTAACTTGACCATCTGTGATATGACACTGAGATCTGTTTGATAACAACCCATACTTCATAAAGGAACATTCCAGCATCTAGACCTCACATATCTATGTTATATTCCCTAAAAGCTTGTTGTTTATGATTCTATTATGTAATCCTGTTTCAGAGAAAAAGAAAATAGAATAAAGACTATGACTATTTTATGTAACAGCCTTTATTAAAATTAAATTTCAGTTTTCTTTTATGTGTGGTGGTAAATTTGCCTACATTTATGTTTATGTGCACTGTATTCCTCTGGCCTATAGAGTTCAGAAGAGAGCATTGGGTTTCAAAGAATTGGATTAAAAATCTGTTATGTAGTTCCATGTGCTAGAAAGCAACTGTGGATTATAGGATTCAAACTAGAGACAAATTATCAAATGAAGTGATGGTAGCAAATCCTTTATCTGTTCTTAAGTCTTAAAAATAATCCGAAAATTCATGAAGAGGAGAGATATTATGAATATAACCAACATAGTATAGCATTCTATACATTGTTTTATAAGATCAGCAATGCTTCACTTCTGACATATTTCTATAGCACCTCTAGAAGATGTTTGTTCTTGAATATTTGCCATGACTCATCTTTATCACAAATTACCTCTTATTTTTTAGGTCTTTTTTTTTTTTTTTTTTTTTTTTTAACCTAGCAAAACACTTATACAGAGTACATGTTAAACAGTTATCTTTCCATTACAGGGTCTGTTAACATTCAAGGATGTGGTTGTGGACTTCTCACAGGAAGAATGGGAATGTCTTGACTGTGCTCAGAGGGCATTGTACATGGATGTTATGTTGGAGAATTACAACAATCTATTTTTTGTGGGTAAGAATACTCTTCTTGTAGAATTTCTTATTCATTCCTTGAATTAACCTCCTGTGTGTGTATAAACTCTCTGACATGTCTAGAGACTCTCAGAATAAGGGAAATTCTGGTTACCAACATATCTTCTTCATTGTTTCCTTTATATTTCTCTCCATTCGTTACATGAGGAACCATTGTTGCATTCTGTGTAAACTCTCTAAACATTTTATCTACTTTTAATTAAAACTTCCAAGTTCAAACAAATTTGAATATTCAGAGCAAGAAAATATATCGCCATACACTTAATAATTGGAATATTTTAATTTTACTGTTACATTAATGTTCTCACTTGTTTGTGAATTTAAAAATGCAGGAAGTTCTAAATAGAGAAAGAGCTGTTGGTTGTGAAAATTTGGGCTCTGCTTATTTATTTATTTATTCACCTGTGGTCTCTATGTTTATTAATGGTACAGTATGGCCTTTATATCATGAGTTCCATGCTAATGTGGTTTGCTTAATGAATTCCTAGCTGACCAAACTTACACAGTGCCACTCTGACACAAAACAAGAAAATAGAGAAACCTTGTTTATATGACTCTTCAGAGAGCTCTGTTGGAAGCCAAATGCTAAGCTCTCCCAAGCCGCTGTGCTTCCGAGCGGGTTACCTAGGTAACCCGGTCGCCTAAATGTAAACAATCTCAGTGCGCAGCGTGGTGACGTAAGTTACCACCCACCGCGGTTCCCGAATTCCGAGGTCCAGCGCCCAAGTTCAAGTGCGCATGCGTTTCGGCAGCCACAAGTCATCGCCCAATCCCGCGGCATATCTTAAGGCAGCCAGCCAATCCAAGCGTCATACGTCACACT
>LR750901.1:119652-183243 GCA_902729485.2 Mus minutoides | reverse complement strand
CTCTCTTTCTCCACGTGGATCCAATAAAGGAGTACTCGCAGAAGGACTCTGGCCCCACTATTTTCTCTCTTGCAGGCAAGCGGGAAAATTGGGTTTGTCACAGCGCTCCTTTCTCAAAATCTTTAATGCTCCATCACCTATTCTTTTTACCTTCTGCAAAGCACAGTTTAAAACAATTGTAAAGCTATTAATTCCTGTCATTTGAGGTTGTTCTACGCATTCATGTAATGATTGTGAAACAAGAAAGACCTCTATTAAGAGCTCTGTCCTTGAGAATGGCTAATTTACCTTAGAAAATTTCAGGAAACATAGAATATTGTCTTATTCATCCACTAATTTCTGTCATCTAATTGTACCTGTTTTTCAGAAAATCATTGCATATATCATAAATATGAGAACTTTTTGGACCAAGACACACAGCATATTGTCCATGAGGATGTAAATATCAAACTGAAGTCTTACAAATGTCATGAACTTGCCAAAATCATATATGAATCCAGCCAAAGTACACCTTATAAAACTAACCTCAGGGATACATCAATTGAATCATCAAACCTCAACAGACATGGAACTGGAAACACCAGAGAACCCTGCAAATATAAAAACTGTGTAAACTGTTTAAATTTGTGTTCTAGCATTAGTCTAAATCAAGGAATCCACATAGAAAAGAAAGATGATGAGGGTTTTTACTCTAACCAAAACCTCATGCTGAAACAAACCAAAAGCAGAAAGAAATATTACAAATGTAGTGAATATGACAAATGCTTCATCCAGAAAGGTGATCTTAGAAGTCATCAGAGAATGCATACTGGAGAGAAACCTTACAAATGTAGTGAATGTAACAAATGCTTTCCTCTCAAAAGTGATCTTAGAATTCATCAGAAAATTCATACAGGAGAGAAACCTTATAGATGTTTTGATTGTGACAAGTGCTTTACCAACAAATATAATCTTAGAACTCATCAGAGAATACATTCAGGAGAGAAACCTTACAAATGTGGTGAATGTGACAAATGCTTTACCCAAAAAAGCAGCCTTCTTATTCATCAGAGAATTCATACAGGAGAGAAATCTTACAAATGTAGTGAGTGTGACAAATGCTTTACCGACAAAAGTGATCTTAGAAGTCATCAGAGAGTTCATACAGGAGAGAAACCTTACAAATGTAGTGAATGTGACAAATGCTTTACCAACAAATATATACTTAGAACTCATCAAAGAATACATTCAGGAGAGAAACCTTACAAATGTAGTGAATGTGACAAATGCTTTACACAAAAATGCCATCTTCTTATTCATCAGAGAATTCATACAGGAGAGAAACCTTATAAATGTGCTGAATGTGACAGATGCTTTACTAACAAACGTGATCTTAGAAGTCATAAGGAAATTCATACAGGAGAGAAACCTTACAAATGTAGTGAATGTGACAAATGTTTTACCCACAAATGCAGTCTTACTAATCATCAGAGACTACATTCAGGAGAGAAACTTTACAAATGTATTGAATGTGACAAATGCTTTACCCAAAAAAGCAATCTTCTTATTCATCAGATAATTCATACAGGAGGGAAACCTTACAAATGTAGTGAATGTGACAAATGCTTTACCCAAAAATGCAGTCTTCTTATTCATCAGAGAATTCATACAGGAGAGAAACCTTACAAATGTAGTGAGTGTGACAAATGCTTTACCAACAAAAGTGAACTTAGAAGTCATCAGAGAGTTCATACAGGAGAGAAACCTTACAAATGTAGTGAATGTGACAAATGCTTTAAAAACAAATATAATCTTAGAATTCATCAAAGAATACATTCAGGAGAGAAACCTTACAAATGTAGTGAATGTGACAAATGCTTTACACAAAAATGCCATCTTCTTATTCATCAGAGAATTCATACAGGAGAGAAACCTTACAAATGTGCTGAATGTGACAAATGCTTTACCAACAAATATGATCTTAGAAGTCATCAGAGGATTCATACAAGAGGGAAACTTTACAAATGTTCTGAATGTGACAAATGCTTTACCCACAAATGTAGTCTTAGTATTCATCAGAAGATCCATGCAGGAGCAAAACTTTAAAAATATAGTGAATGTGATAAATTCTTTATCTAGAAATGATCTTTTCATCAAAGAAAGCATACAGTAGAGAAATTTTACAAATGAAGTGAATGAGACAAATCATTTACCAAGGAAGATCATCTTAGATCTCATCAGAGACTACATATAGAAGAGACAACTTACAACTGTAGTAAAAATACAAATCTTTTATGCTTGGCTGATGTCTTAGAATATGTCAAAGAATACATACAGGAGAAAAAATCTCAGAAATGTAATGGATGAGGACATGTCTTTACCCAAACCTCATATCTAAGAAAGTATCTGAAAATTTATAGTGCAGAAAATGTTTCTAATGGAAAAAAACTGTGGCATGTGCTTTATCCAAGCAGTATTTTTTACAACACTTGAGGCTCCACACTAGATAATTAAGAACGTGAGAAAAATGTGGAAAAGTGAGTTCCAAGACAGCCAGGGCTATAGAAAGAAAATCTGTCTCAAAAAACAGCGGAGGCTGCTAAGGGCTCCGGAGTGCTCTCCACACCGCAGGATCTCAGGATCACCTCGGGATCACGGGTGAGTGGAACTCAACATCAGCTTCAAGAATCTCGGAGGGTCTTGTGCCTGCAGGAACAGAGACAAAGGAACCCCGCCGACCAGAGGCTGGGATCTGTTTCTGCCAGGGCCACCACCTGACATCTTTCTTCTGAGCCCAGTGGAGGCTGCTGAGGGCTTCAGAGTGCTCGCCATGCTGCAGAGCACGTGGGCGATAGAAGCAACAGAGCTTCTTAGTCAGGGTTCCCATCAGGACTTCATCCTCAGCCAGGAGGCAGAGCTGAGACCCAGAACCCTGGTCACATTCATTGTCAGAGGAGAGTCAGCCTTCTGGGAGGCTTCTGACCCCAGAACTCAGGAAGTGGATCAGAGCTCCACACTGCTGGACACCTGCCCTGCAAGAGAAGAGCTTGCCTGCAGAGAGTGCTCTGAACAATAGAAGTCAGGTGAGAGTTGGGCTCCCAGGAGTGCTAACAGAGGCTAACAGAATCACAGGAGGATCAAGCTCCAACCAGAGACAGCTTGAACATTAACATCAGAGATTTCCAGATGACGAAAGGGAAACATAAGAATCTTACTAACAGAAACCAAGAACACTGGGCATCATCAGAACCCAGTATGCCCAACACAATGAGTCCTGGATACCCCAACACGCCTGAAAAGCAAGACGCAGATTAAAAATCATATCTCACGATGGTGGTAGAAGATATTAAGAAGGGCATTAATAATGCACTTAAAGAAATACAGGAGAACACTGCTAAACAGCTAGAAGTCATTAAAGAGGAAGTACAAAAATACCTCAAGAAATTACAGGAGAATACTGATAAACAAGAAGAAGCCCTTAAAGAGGAAACAAAAATTCCTCAAGGAATCATAGGAGAACACTGATAAACAGATAGAAGTCCTTAAAGAACTACAGGCAAACACTTCTAAACTGGTAGAAGAAACACAAAAATTCCTTAAAGAATTACAGGAAAACACAAGCAAACAGGCAATAGAATTGAACAAAACTATCCAAGATCTAAAAATGGAAGTAGAAACAATGAAGAAAACCCAAAGGGAGACAACTCTGCAGATAGGAACCCTAGGAAAGAAATCAGGAACCGTAGATGTGAGCATCAGCAACAGAATACAAGAGATGGGAGAGAGAATCTCAAGTGCAGAAGATTTCATAGGGAACATGGACACAACAATCAAAGAAAATGCAAAATACAAAAAGATCCTGACTCAAAACATTCAGGAGATCCAAGACACAATGAGAAGACCAAACCTACGGATAATAGGGGTAGATGAGAATTAAGATTCTCAACTTAAAGGGCCAGCAAATATCTTCAACAAAATTATAGAAGAAAACTTCCGTAACCTAAAGAAAGAGATGCCCATGAAAATATAAGAAGCCTACAGAACTTCCCAATAGACTGGACCAGAAAAGAAATTCCTCCAGACACATAATAATCAGAACAACAAATGCACTAAATAAAGATAGAATATTAAAAGCAGTAAGGGGAAACGGTCAAGTTTCATATAAAGGCAAGCCTATTAGAATTATTCCAGACTTCTCACCAGAGACTATGAAAGCCTGGACAGATGTTATACAGACACTAAGAGAACAAAAATGCCAGCCCACACTACTATACCCAGCAAAACTGTCAATTACCATAGATAGAGAAACTAAAGTTTTCCATGACAAAATCAAATACACAAAATCTTTCCATGAATCCAGCCCTTCAAAGGATAATAAAGGTAAAACACCAACACAAAGATGGAAACTACACACTAGAAAAAACAAGAAAGTAATCCTTTAACAAACCTAAAAGAAGACAGCCACAAGAAAACAACAAAAATAACAGGAAGCAACAATTTCTTTTCTTTGATTTCTCTTGACATCACTGAACTCGATTCCCCAATAAAAAGACATAGACTAACAGACTGGCCAAACAAACAGGACCCAACATTTTGCTGCTTACAGGAAATTTACATCAGGAATCAAGACAGACACTACCTCAGAGTAAAAGGCTGGAAAACAATTTTCCAAGCAAATGATTCAAAGAAACAAGCTGGAGTAGCCATTCTAATATCGAATAAAATTGACTTACAATGCAAAGTTATCAAAAAAGGCAAAGAGGGGCACTTCATACTCATCAAAGGTAAAATCTACCAGGATGAACTCACAATTCTAAATATCTATGGTCCAAATGCAAGGGCAGCCATATTCATTAAAGAATCTTTAGTAAAGCTCAAAGAACACATTGCACCTTTCACAATAATAGTGGGAGACTTCAACACCCCACTTTCATCAATGGAAAGATCCTGGAAACAAAAACTAAACAGAGACACATGTACACTAGCAGAAGTTATGAAACAAATGGATTTAACAGATATCTGCAGAACATTTTATCCTAAAAGGATATACCTTCTCAGCACCTCATGGTACCTCCTCTAAAATGGACCATATAATTGCTCATAAAAAAGTGCTCTACAGATACAAAAATATCGAAATTATCCCATGCATTCTATCAGATGACTATGGACTAAGGTTGATCTTCAATAACAGCATAAATAATAGAAAGCCAAAATTCACATGGAAACTGAACAACACTCTACTCAATGATACCTTGGTCAAGGAAGAAATAAAGAAAGAAATTAAAGACTTTTTAGAGTTTAAAGAAAATGAAGCCACAACATACCAAAACTTATGGGACACAATGAAAGCAGTCCTAAGAGGAAAACTCATAGCACTGAGTGCCTCCAAAAAGAAACGAGAGAGAGAGCATACACTAGCAGTCTGACAGAACACCCAGAAACTCTAGAACGAAAGGAAGCAAATTCACCCAAGAGGAGTACACTTCAGGAAATAATCAAACTTAGAGCTGAAATCAAGCAAGTGGAAACAAAAAGAACTATTCAAAGAATCAACCAAACCAGGAGCTGGATCTTTGAGAAAATCAACAAGATAGATAAACCCTTTGCCAGACTAACTAGAGGGCAAAGTGACAGAATCCTAATTAACAAAATCAGAAATGAAAAGGGAGACATAACAACAGATCCTGAGGAAATCCAAAACATCATCAGATCCTACTACAACAGGCTATACTCCACAAAACTGGAAAAATTGGATGAAATAGATAACTACCTAGACAGATACCAGGTACTGAAGTTAAATCAGGATCAGATTAACAATCTCAACAGTCCCATTTCCCCTAAAGAAATAGAAGCAGTCATTAATAGTCGCCCAACTAAAAAAAAGCCCAGGACCAGATGGGTTTAGTGCAGAGTTCTATCAGACCTTCAAAGAAATCCTAATTCCAACTGTCCTCCAACTATTCCACAAGATAGAAACAGAAGGTACTCTACCCAATTCATTCTATGAAGCTACAATTACTCTGATACCTAAACCACACAAAGATCCAACAAAGGAAGAACTTCAGACCAATTTCCCTTATGAATATCGATGCAAAAATACTCAATAAAATTCTCACAAACTGAATCCAAGAACACATCAAAACAATCATCCATCATGACCAAGTAGGCTTCATCCCAGTGATGCAGGGATGGTTTAGTATATGTAAATCCATCAATATAATCCACTCTATTAACAAACTCAAAGACAAAAATCACATGATCATCTTGTTAGATGCTGAGTAAGCATTTGACAAAATCCAACATCCATTCATGATAAAAGTCATAGAAACATCAGGAATTCAAGTCCCATACCTAAATATAATAAAAGCAATCCAAAGCAAACCAGTAGCCAACATCAAAGTAAATGGAGAAAAACTAGAGCAATCCTACTAAAATCAGGGACTAGAAAAGGATGCCCACTTTCTCCCTACCTATTCAATATAGTACTTGAAGTCCTAGTCAGAGCAATTCGACAACAAAAGGAGCTCAAGGGGATACAAATTGGAAAGGATGAAGTCATTATATCACTATTTGCAGATGATATGATAGTATATATAAGTGATCCTAAAAATTCTAACAGAGAACTCCTAAACCTGATAAACAGCTTCAGAGCACCAGCTGGATATAAAATTAACTCAAATCAGTGGCCTTTCTCTACACAAAGGATAACAGAACAAGAAGGAAATTAGGGAAACAACACCCTTTACAATAGTGACAAATAATATAAAATACCTTGGTGTGACTCTAAGGAAGTGAAAGATCTGTATGACAAGAACTTCAAGTCTCTGAAGAAAGAAATCAAAGAAGATCTCAGAAGATGGAAAGATCTCCCATGCTCATGGATTGGGAGGATTAATATAGTCAAAATGGCTATCCTGTCAAAAGCAATCCCCATCAAAATTCCAACTCATTATTTCAGTGAGTTAGAAAGGGCAATTTTTCAAATTCATCTGGAATAATAGAAACCTAGGATAGCAAAAACTGTTCTCAACATTAGAAAAACCTCTGGTGGAATCAGCATCCATGACCTCAAGCTGTACTACAGCGCAACTGTAATAAAAACTGCATGGTACTGGTACAGCAACAGACATGTAGGTCAATGGAATAGAATTGAAGATCCAGAAATGAACCTTTGGTCACCATAGCTTTTACAAGGTAGCTAAACTATCCAGTGGAAAAAAGACATTTTCTACATGTAGCTGGCACAACTGGTGGTTATCATGTAGAAGAATGCAGAGTGATCCATTCTTATCTCTTTGTACAGAGCTCAAGTCTAAGTAGATCAAAGACCTCCACATTAAACCAGAGACACTGAAATTTATAGAAGAGAAAGTGGGGGAAAGCCTCGAAGATATGGGCACAGGGGAAAAATTCCTAAACAGAACAGCAATGGCCTGTGCTGTAAGATCAAGAATTGACAAATGGGACCTCATAAAATTGTAAAGCAATTGCAAAAGATACCGTCGATAAGACAAAAAGGCCACCAACAGATTGGGAAAGAATTTTTAACCAATCCTAAATCTGATAGGGTGCTAATATCTAATATATACAAAGAGCTCAAGAAGCTGAACTCCAGAAATTCAAATAACTCCCTTAAAAAATGGGGTACATAGCTAAGCAAAGAATTCTCAACTTGCAATACCAAAGAGCTGAGAAGTAGTTGAAAAAAATGTTCAGCATCCTTAATCATCAGGGAAATGCAAATCAAAACAACCCTGAGATTCCATTTCACACTAGTCAGAATGGCTAGGATCAAAAATTCAGATGACAGCAGATGCTGGCAAGGATTTGGAGAAAGAACACTCCTCCGTTTCTAGTGGGATTGCAAGCTGGTACATCTACTCTGGAAATGAAGCTGGCAGTTCTTCAGAAAACTAATCATAATACTACTTGTAGATTCAGCAATACCTCTTTTGGGCATATTCCCAAAAGACCTTCTAACTGGTAATAAGGACACATGCTCCACTATGTTCATAGCAGCCCTGTTTATAATAGCCAGAAGCTGAAAAGAACCCAGATGTCCCTCAGCAGAGGAATGGATACAGAAAATGTGGTACATTTACATAATGGAGTACAACTCAGCTATTAAAAACAATGAATTTATAAAATTCTTGGGCAAATGAATGTATCTGGAGGATATCATCCTCAGTGAGGTAACCCAATCACAAAAGAAGTCACTTGGTATGCACTCACTGATAAGTAAGAAGTCACTTGGTATGCACTCACTGATAAGTGGATATTAGCCCAGAAACCTAGAATACAACTTCCAAAACACAAGAAAATCAAGAAAGAAGACCAACGCATGGATACTTTATTCCTCCCTAGAATAGGGAATAAAATATTCATGGAAGGAGTTGCAGAGACAAAGTTTGGAGCTAAGACGAAAGGATGGACCATCCAGAGACTACACCACCCGGGGATCCATCCCATAATCAGTCACCAAACACAAGCACTACTGTATACGCCAGCAACATTTTGCTGAAAGGACCCTGATATAGCTGTTTTCTGTGAGGCTTTGTCAGTGCATGGCAAATACAGAAGTGGATGCTTACAGTCATCTACAGGATCAAACACAGGGTCCCCAATGGAGGAGCTAGAGAAAGTCCCTAAGAGCCGAAGGGGTCTGCATCCTATAGGTGGAACAGCAATATGAACTCATCAGTACCCCCAGAGCTTGTGTTTCTAGCTGCATATGTAGCAGAAGATGGCCTAGTCGGCCACTATTGGGAAGAGAGGCCCCTTGGTCTAGCAAACTTTTATTTGCCCCAGTACAGGGGATGCCGGTGCCAAGAAGTGGGAGTGGGTGGGTAGGTGAGCAGGGCGGGAGGAGGGTATAGGGGACTTTTGGATAGCATTTGAAATGTAAATGAAGAAAATATCTAATAAAAATTTTTAAAAAGACTTCTGTACAGTGTAATCTGTGGTATCATTGTTGTTAGTAAATTAGAAAATAAACTTAATATAAAAGATCCTATATTTGCTACATTTGCATGAGCAAAGTTATATGAATTTCAAGGCAGGTGATGTCAACATCCATTGTGAATTTTCTGTTGACAGTCAATAACTTCTAGCATTGTGAAAAAAATAGGAAAAAAAAGATAAAAAGATAAAAAGAAAAACCTGTCTTCCAGCTCAACCTGAGTTGAACAAAAAGGGTAATGTCAGTATTAGTCATGTGCTCCATACTAAACTCAAGCCACAGCCTGAAATGTAACACTTGACAGAAGGCATTACATATATAGTAAGTGAAATACATTTGTCAAGTTGCTTTGCTAAAAATTAATCACACAACTTGTTTTATGTCGTCAGAATGTCTCCTAAAGTTCAGGTGTTTCCCTGTGGTAGGGTGTGTTCTTGGGTCATTGAAAAGTACCTGAATCATGGGGGTCTAGCCATGAATTCAGAGAAATAAACAAAATCAATTCTTGCTGATTTTTGTCACCGGCACACAGTTTTGGAATTATGTTTTTATTTGTTTCTTTGTATATTTCTTCCAATCTCCCTGGCTGCAACAAGGATAGGACCCTTTTCTCTGATGCTCCATAAACCTCTACATTGTCTCTACATGAACTTTATCCAAGAGCCAAGGACAATGGCAATAAGCCTGGAACATGGACCATGACCATCCTTTCTACAAGTGACTTAGCAGCTACTCTTGCACACACACACAAAAAAAGATTCCTGACTGTCTAAAGATATTTACACACATAAGCATACACATATATACACTACTGCTATCTCACACCTAAAAGTAACTCAAAGTGCAATGTCTTAAAATACTTCTTTAAATATGAAGGAAAAGGCAAAGTTGTGTACTCAGTGGCCTTGAAAAGGACCAGATTCTAAAAAAAATTAATGACTGGTGGTTTGTAAATTCAACTTCAATGTGAAACAAGTTAAGATTCCAGTTAGATTACCAAGTAATTTCTATTGTCTTCATCACTGTTTCTGAAACATGACATGTAAAGTAAATAATAATACAATACAACCCCCACGAGAACAGGACTGTGCAGGATGATTCTGGAGGAGATAACTCCATTGTTTCAATTTCTGTGAGATGATCCTTGCCACTAGCCTTTGTTTCACATACTTTGAAATAAGGCGGGAGAGGTTCAAGGTAGAGTCTAGATCACATACAAACTATGAATTTCTATGTAAACCAATTAAAACATGTTTTTACCCACTAATCAGTTCCATCATTTTAAAATACTATGATTTTCTAATAAATTATGAAAACTGCAAAAAATATTGCTTTACAAATATGTGAAACTAAAGTTAATGTTTGTCATTTCCCCAAACAAAGCAGTTGTGTGAGTTTTGTTAATACTTACATAAACACTATTTTATGTTCTCTAAAATTAGTTTAGATTTTCCTTAGAGAGTTATATTTTCTCTCTCCATAAAGATATCTAACCATATTATTAATAATCACTCATTCTATGGATTTTCCAAGATTCCTTATGAATTTGTGATAAGGACTTTGACTTTGGGAAAAAATTTCTGTACATACTAGCTGAAGTCAAATTCACACAGATATGACTGTGTCTACCTACAAAGATCTGGCATTAAAGGAATGTACAACCATGCCTGGCTCATGTGTTCTTCCAAATATTGATGACAGCCCCCTTCTTTCAACATAAGGGGTTGATGCCTACTTCTATTTCACAAGGAAGTTCATTTTCATTTGTGTTTGAGAAGTCTGCTTGGTTCATTATTCACTCATGAGATGCTGATATTAGTGATGCCTTTTTAATAGAGATTGGATTTGAAGCATAAGCAGGCATTTGAGCTGCAGTGGTTGCTCCTGTAATCTGTGTGACCCTGAAGTCCTGCATGTACAAGACAACTGAACCCTGCAACAAATGAGTAGTTCACACAACATTTATTATACATACAAGCAAATAATTACTCCAGAAACTGCAGGCCTTCAACACCAGATTGTGCAAAGGTAGAAATGGCTGTATTGAACTGCTGTACTTATCCAAAGGTCATTAATCAGAGGGACATTAGTCTCTGTAATATCTTCTTAAGCCTTTGATTCAGTGAGCCTCTGAACTTGCCCTCAGGGGCCTGTCCAGATTGTTGTTTTTCCCCATGTCACCAGTTTTTACTATCTAACCTAAGTGGCTCCTGGCTCATGTTTATCAGCTCTATTTCAACAACAATTGATACATCTCATACAATCTTGTAAAAACAAATCAGCAAAGTTTTTTTTTGTTGTTTTTGCATTAATAGCAACAAATTGTAATTGTATGGTAGCAAATCTCAATACTGGAATTCAGTTTCCTGAGAAATATATTTACAGTTACTCAAATATAATGAGTGTCATCCAGTGAAAAACACAAGAAATTCAAGTAATCGTTTGAATTTGTTCTTTGTAACCCACTGGCTTCTCTAATGTTCACACATTTTTGTGTCTTGGTATTTCTAGTATGAATCCTCTGTTTCTGTGTGTTGTGGTTGGAGTAAATACTACACTAAATAATTAGGGAAAAGCTGGGGAGGAGGGTAACCCCATAAGAAGAGCAGCAGTCTCAACAATCTGGACCCCTGAGATCTTTCAGACACCGAACCACCAACTAGGCAGCATAAACCAGCTGATATGAGGCCCCAAACACATAAACAGCAGAGGACTGCCTGGTTTGTCCTTAGTCAGAGAAGATGCCTAACCTTCAAGCAACTTGAGGCTCCAGGGAAGGTCTGGTAGAGTGGGGATTGGGGGGACATCCTCTTGGAAATAGGGGAGGAGAATGACATGAAAAACAGTCAGATGGCAGACCAGGAGGGGGATAATGACTGGACTGTAAAAAATGATTTAAAAAATTTTAAAACATATTTAGAAACTAAAAATCTAAATTAAATAAGCCTACTATAATTATTATTGAATACTCCAATTTTCTCTTTGGAATAGAAATAATTTGCTTTTCACCTGGGTTAAAACAAAAGTATCTGAAGAGACAGTTATTGCTCTAAGCCATGTGGATTAGTCAAAGGTAGTAGGGTGACTAAATTAAAGCCTTATTTGCCCCTTCGAAATATATTTCTTGGTGGTGGAGCAATAGCTCAGTGGTTAAGAGCATTTATTGCTGTTCAAAAGGATCAGGGTTTTACTCCCAACAACCAAGTTGGCTCAATGCTGTTTGAAAATTGATTCCCAGTGTATCTAGTGCCTTCTTCTGGTACTTGTGGGCACTGGACACACATAGTACACAGACAACACACACACTATATATATAGTAAGATCCAGAGCCAGACAGTGGGGAAGAATGCAGTGAAATACATCTGGGCCTCACTAGGTCTTTGTGCTCATCTTTGCGCACAATTTCTAATGAGATTGGGCACCATACTATTTCATCAAGGTTGAGAGAAGGAGATCCTATTGTTGGGTGTTTCCATCAACGTCTACTGCTAGTTCATAGCAGAGAGCAGAGGGTGTCATTTTTCAGAGATGGATTCAGTAATGAGTTGGCTGGATGCACTAAGTGACTTCCTATCTATGCTTAGACAGGTAACATATTCAACTCAGAGTGTCCCACTCAAAGAAAAGATATGAAAGGAGTAGGCATGATACATTCATTTTTGCAACTGCCTTCTCTATTATCTCTATAGAAATTCTTAATTGAGTAAGGATACATCTGCCCTCTCTATTCCAGATTCCATGATGCTGCTCCATAGAATTAAAAATCCAAACAATTGCCCTTCCAATAGCAGATAGGAAATTCTTTCACCTGTTTAATGTATTTGTCTCCATGTTTGTTCAATAACCACCCAAATTTCTTTTCCAAGAAACACAGCAAAATGAGAAATGCTGAAGAACTATAGGTGACAATCCATGTACCTGTTAATTCTAGTCAGTGAGCATCACTCATCACAGTACACAAACATCTTATGTTTCCCACTGATTTACTCTGAAAACAACCTGTCTGGAATCTATATGCTACATACTGTTATCCAAGAAGAAAATTCTCAATTAAAGTGCATGAAGAATCTTATCTCTGCCTGCTCTGTGTCCACACTCAGGAACTAATGTTTTAGAAAAAGCAACAGAAAGAACTTAAAGACATAATGTCAATGGGAGTCCATCTTACTACAGTCATAAGGCAAGCCAATATTCAGTTTCCCTACAACTAAAGCTAAAATTCATTTCAAATTCAACTACATCATTCATGTGGTTCTGTATAAAGTGGCTAATTATAGTAAATTTTTTTCAATATTGAACAAACACCCATAATTGACATGCATACAAACCAGAACAGCAAATGAATCAGAAAATACATACATGGCATGTGAATACACAGCTAGCATCTGCTCATTAAAATACTTTAACACAATTGACAAGGTTTCTGCTTCCAAAGATTCCAAGCAGTTTGTTTATGAACTAAGTAATCCTTATTATATATGGAATTCTAAGAAAGCACAGAGAGTTTGAAAACCTTGAAAAGATTAAGCCAGGATTTCAAAATCAACTAAAAGTTTTGCTGTAGATAGACCATCTTTGATGGCCCACTCCTTTAATACCAGCAAGACTTGTATTAAATAAGTTGATTTAAATTATTTAAATAATTAATTAGATAAATAATTTAAATAATCAAATTGAGTATAAAGTAACTACTGAAACTTTTCAAACTTAGGAGGTCAGGAAACAAACTTTGAGCAAAAGAATTTTAATAACTTCACAGTATGCTTAAATGAAGGTAAAGAGATTTATACCACATTGATAAAACACAAATAAATGCTAATGGAATAGGGACATCATCAAACACAGTTAAATAAATTATAATTTCTTCTGGTATTAATTATTATATACAGATCAATAATATGTACAGTTGGATAAGCATGACATACAATAGAATTTTCCAGAACCACTTTGATAGAAACAATGTAGAAAAACCAATTTCATATCCCATCATTCTTCTGATAAGATGGTCCAGGTTCAATGATACCTGTTTGTCTCACTCTCTGTTTCCTTCCACAGAGCTCCAGTACTCAGGCAGCCCGGAACTGATCCACATAGTCTGCTCCTCCCCATATGGTTGCTGTGGTCATAGACAGGAACTGTCTTTATAAATGGTTATAGAATGGTTATAACATTGTGTGAGGAGTACGAGGTGATATGTGTTTACATTGTGTACATTACAAATTTCCCAAGTCAATGAAAATGTGTGATGAGTTAGATAGTGACACAAAGATCATCAGGCAGAGGGGCTTGTGTACATAAAAATACCTAAAATTGACATCACTAGTCTGCCCAGTTGCTTGCATTGTTAAAAGACAGTCTATAGACTGAAGTTTTCACTGTCTCATGATTTAAGTACATCATCCCCGATACAGAAGCAATTGATACAACTTACCATATGATCTTTGGCCCATAAGTGTCAAAGTTTACTCTTGATTGTAGTAAGCATTTGAGCTTGTCCATCGTCTTGCACTGAAATCCATGACACATTTATGTAAATGCATGTGTTTGTTCATTGTGCCCTGCCTTAAATCTAAAATATTCTAATACTGTGTTCAGAGTTTAGAGTCATGAAGCACCACATTCCAATTTGTATGGTGTCTCTCTCTGGCAGTTTTTAGTTTTATTTCCTATGTTGCCCTGTAGAAATCTCACTGTCTTTGTTGAATGCAAGGATCTATGTATGGCAGTGGGGAAAACTCTGTTGTTTCTATGCTAATGTGTTAATGTCTAATGCCTTGGGGTCCCAGGGCAGGACGGTGTTAATCTGGACACAGGGATGCAGAACAGCTGTGAGCCACTGCATACTTTATTGACTTTTCCAGCATCTTTTTTAGGCAAAGCAGAATAAGGATTTCTCCCAGCTTCTAATTCCCAACAGTTTCTGTTTCTCAAGCAATAGTTTATCTGGGTTCACGGTAACCCAAACCTCCTTGTGGACTGAGAAGTCTGTCAGCAGTCCAACTCTTTTATGTGTTGGATAGTTTAATTAAAACAAAGTAAATTTCTCATGAGAAAATAATCACAAAGGCCACTTTCTCAGGCATGCAGCTTATTTGTAGAACAATGGAATTTTCTGCTCAGAAAGTATGCTTTCACAGTGTACCAGTGTGCTAAGATTTACAGATAACCTTAAGTCACCTCACAGCTACCAGGTTGGGAACAGTCACTTCATACTTTTAAGCTCCCAGGCATATAATTATGAACAAAGGTCTTTCACAGCCAGTGCCTCCTACTACCTACTCCTCCAGTGGGCCTTTGTCACCCCACTTCTGTGTGATTGTCTTTCCTGAGCTGATAATTACCCTGACACTCTAAAAAAGTGTCCTTCCTATTCTATGGGTTCTGTTTCAAAGTTCATTGATTTAAGTGTCCATAGTAGCTAATTTAAGGAACAATTAAAGGGTGGCTCAACAGTTATAAGCACTAGTTGTTCTTGCAGTTTCCAGGTTCAGTTTCCTGTACCTGCCTGGGAACATTACATTATTTCAGACATCAGGTTCCACGTGATTTGTTGTCCCCTTGTGGCTGCTGTAGGCTCTGCGTGCACGAAGTACATAGACCTACATGGAAGACAAAGATATCCTTTCAAATAAAATTAAAATAAGTAAACCTTATTAAAACGGAAACTATAAAAGATATGGAGATATTTCACAAGTATTCAAGATAACACTACAAGAAAGAACATAAAGGTGTCACTCCTAGTATGAGAGTAAATGTGGCGGGACAGCTGACACCTCATATAAACATTGGAAGAGTTAGGAATGATCCTTATGTATGATAAATAAAGTTGTTTGTGTACATGGAACCCAGAGTTGGAGAATATCTCATGTCAATTGTAATGTGGCAAAAAGAAGATTATATTGGTGATGTATATAGGTACATAGCAGTAAATTTTATGTGCACCCACAATAAGTGTAGAACAATTTATAATACAAGATAATGCTGTTATCTAGCATCTTATCGACAAAGAAGTATGCTATGAAAGGAAAATTAATTGTATCAAATGCCATAGTCTTATTCTAAGGTATAACCACATGACCCAGATCTCAACCTTCCTTACTAATTGGTAAGGTGTGGTATAGAAAGGATATGTTTACACTCTAAATAGTTTATGATCAGCTAACAGGACTTGGCTTCCATTTGCATTATTAAAATAAGTTGGTTTAAGGGCTGTGTGTTAATTATGTCTTAAGTCACACTCAACAAACTATTCCTAGTTGTTCATATGTGAAGTGCATTGAAATCAAACACTTGAGTGACATTCTCACTGTAACACTCACTCCAGTGCAATTGTTTGCAGCTGAGCTTAGAAAGTCCCGAAAGCCATGCATATTCTCTGAGGAAATTGGACTGCACGTGGTGTATTCACTGGGAGCTTTCGGGTTTGCTGCATTGCACAGTCACATCTACAGTTCTGTCCAAGTCTGTGTTGCTGCTGTGACTTTCCCTGACCTTCTCATGGAGCCATTAAGAGAGGAAAGATCTCATTTCTATTCCTGAGAATTAGGTCCTTTCCCTTTTGTTTATTTAAAGACAATGAATTCTCCACTCCTGTGCCCTTTGGTTTCTGCTGTGTAGGGTTAGTAGAGCTGTTGAGTGATATCTTTCTCATTCCTCAATGTAGCAGATTTCTCCACTATTTTCTCATATTGTATATTTCAGAACTACAGTCTGATGTTTTTGTTCTATTCTAACTCTGTTTTTGTTCTTGGTTTTTTGTTTGTTTGTTTGTTTTTATGAATTTCTTGACCTCATTTGATCATTATTCTTCTTGTTTAGCTTACTGTGTAATTTCTCAATTCCTTAAGGGGTTGAGAAATATCTACATTTGTTTTCTAGAGATTTATTTTAGTTTTTTTTAATTTATCTTCTTCTTTGAAAATTCTCTTGATTGTTGTTTGCACTTGACCATGTAAAAACATTAAATATTTTACCAGAAATTTGGGAAAATGAAGAGTAAGTCTTCTGAAATGGTGAGGAAGAAATACAAAATGCCTCTGGCCTGTGACTAGGTAAGATCAGGTTGGTAAGAAGTTAGTGATAAGTGGCATCTGCTCTCCTGTACTTACCCTAATATTCTTCAGTAAGAAATTATAGAAATTTACAGTAACTGTTAAGAAAATTCCCTGAAGCCGGGCGTGGAGGCGCACGCCTTTAGTCCCAGCACTTGGGAGGCAGAGGCAGGCGGATTTCTGAGTTCGAGGCCAGCCTGGTCTACAAGTGAGTTCCAGGACAGCCAGGGCTACACAGAGAAACCCTGTCTTGAAAAACCAAACAAAAAAAAGAAAAATTCCCTGAGATAATACAAATATAGCTATGATATGTGTGCATATGAACACAACAGTGATTCTATAATAAAGTAAACATACTATCTGTTATCCCCACATGTATAATGAATGCTTACTTTGTGACACGGGAATAACATAAGATATAACACATAGTTAAATGAGCTAGGAGACTAGGCACATGTCACATATTCCAAATTTCTTATGAAGTGATTAAGGAATAATAAACCAAGAGCTGGAGAGGTAGCTCAGTACTTAAGAGCACCTGGTGATCTTGCAGTTTACAGGATCAGTTCTCTATATAACATGGTGACTTAACAACTTTCTATAACTCACATTCCAGAGAATCTATTGTCCTGTTATGGATGCTGCTGGTACTGCAATCACTAGGTGCACAGACCTACCTGCTGAAAAACACTTGTATACATAACATTAATTGCATAAATATTTGTTTTTCTATTCTTGTATTTATTTATTTATTATTAGATAATTTCTTCATTTACATTTCAAGTGTTATCCCATAAGTCCCCTATACCCTCCCCCCGCCCTGATCCCCTACCCACCCACTCCCACTACTTGGCCCTGGCATTCCCCTGTACTGGGGCATATAACCATTGCTAGACCAAGGGCCTTTCATTCCCAATAATGGCCAACTAGGTCATCTTCTAATACATATGCAGCTAGAGACATTAGCACTGGGGGTTCTGATTAGTTCATATTGTTGTTCCATCTATAGGGTTGCAGACTCCTACAGCTCTTGGGTACACTCTCTAGCTCCTACATTGGGGACCCTGTGTTCTGCCCTATAGATGATTGTGAGCATCCACTTCTGTATTTGTCAGGGACTGTCAAAGCCTCACAGGAGACAGCTATATCAGGGTCCTTTCAGCAATATCCTGCTGGTCTATGCAGTAGTGTCTGCATTTGGGGGCTGATTATGTGATGGATCACCCGGGTGGGGCACTCTCTGGATGGTCCATCCTTTCATTTTAGCTCCAAACTTTGTCTCTGCACCTCGGTCCAGGTATATTTTAATCCCTATTATAGGGAGGAATGAAGTATCCATGTGTTTGTCTTTCTTGATTTTCTTGTGTTTTGGAAACTGTATCTTGGGTATTCTAGGTTTCTGGGCTAATATCCGCTTACCAGTGAGTGCATATTAAGTGACTCCTTTTGTGATTGGGTTACCTCACTCAGGTTGATATCCTCCAGATACATCCATTTGCTCAAGAATTTCATAAATTCATTGTTTTAATAGCTGAGTAGTACTGCATTGTGTAAATGTACCACATTTTCTGTATCCATTCCTCTGTTGAGGGACATCGGGTTCTTTCTAGCTTCTGGCTATTATAAATAAGGCTTCTATGAACATAGTGGAGCATGTGTCCTTGTTACCAGTTGGAATATCTTCTGAGTATATGCCCAGTAGAGGTATTACTGGATCTTTCGGTAGTACTATGTCCAGTTTTCTGAGAAACCGCCAGACTGATTTCCAGAGTGGTTGTACCAGCTTGCAGTCCCACCAGCAATGAAGGAGTGTTCTTCTTTCTCCACATCCTCGCCAGTATCTGCTGTCACCTGAATTTTTGAGCTTAGCCATTCTGACTGGTGTGAGGTGGGATCTGTTTGAGCTTAGCCATTCTGACTGGTGTGAGGTGTGAGGGTTATTTTGATTTGCATTTCTCTGATGATTAAGGATTTTGAACATTTTTAAGGTGCTTCTCATCCCTTTGGCATTCTTCAGTTGAGAACTCTTTGTTTAGCTCTGTACCCCATTTTTAATGGGGTTATTTGAATTTCTGGAGTTCAGCTTCTTGAGCTCTTTGTAAATATTGGATATTAGCCTCCTATCAGATTTAGGATTGGTAAAAATTCTTTCCCAATCCGTTGGTGGCCTTTTTGTCTTATTGACAATATCTTTTGCTTTACAGAAGCTTTGCAATCTTATAAGGTCCCATTTGTCGATTTGTGATCTTACAGCACAGGCCATTGGTGTTCTGTTTAGGAATTTTACCCCTGTGCCCATATCTTCAAGGGTTTTCCCCATTTTCTCCCCTATGAATTTCAGTGTCTCTGGTTTAATGTGGAGGTCTTTGATCCACTTAACTTGAGCTTTGTTCAAGGAGATAGGAATGGATCAATTTGCATCCTTCTACATGTTGACCACCAGTTGTGCCAGCACCATTTATTGAAAATGCTGTCTTATTTTCATTGGATAGTTTTAGCTCCCTTGTCAAAGATAGGGAGACCAAAGGTGTGTGGGTTCATTTCTGAGTCTTCAATTCTATTCCATTGGTCTACCTGTCTGTTGTTATATCAGTACCATGCAGATTTATCAAAATTGCTCTGTAGTACAGCTTGAGGTCAGGCATAGTGATTCGACTAGAGGTTCTTTATTTCCTGAGGATAGTTTTTGCTATCCTAGGTTTTTTATTATTCCAGATGAATCTGCAAATTGCCCTTTCTATCTCAGTGAAGAATTGGGTTGGAATTTTGATGGGGATTGCATTGAATCTGTAGATTGCTTTCACCAGGATAGCCATTTTGATTTTATTAATCCTGCCAAACCATGAGCATGGGAGATCTTTCCATCTTCTGAGATCTTCAATTTCTTTCTTCAGAGGCTTGAAGTTCTTGTTAATCAAATCTTTCACTTCCTTCATTAAAGTCACACCAAGGTAGTTTATATTATTTGTGACTATTGTGAAAGTTGTTGTTTCCCTAATTTCTTTCTCATCCTGTTTATCTTTTCTGGAGAGAAAGGCCACTGATTTGTTTCAGTTAATTTTATATCCAGCTACTGCGCTGAAGCTGTTTATCAGGTTTAAGAGTTCTCTGGTGGAATCTTTAGGGTCACTTATATATCATCTGCAAATAGTGACATTTTGACTTCTTCCTTTCCAATTTGTATCCCCTTCATCTCCTTTCATTGTCGAATTGCTCTGGCTAGGACTTCAAGTACTATATTGAATAGGTAGGGAGAAAGTGGGCAGCCTTGTCTAGTCCCTGATTTTAGTGGGGTTGCTTTGAGTTTCTCTTCATTTACTTTGATGTTGGCTACTGGTTTGTTGTATATGGCTTTTATTATGTTTAGGTATAGGCCTTGAATCCCTGATCTTTCTATAACTTTTATTATGAATGGGTGCTGGATTTTGTCAAATGCTTTCTCAGCATCTAAGGAGATGATCATGTGAATTTTGTCTTTGAGTTTGTTTATATAGTTGATTATGTTGATGGATTTCTGTATATTAAACCATCCCTGCATCCCTGGGACGAAGCCTACTTGGTCGTGATGGATGATCGTTTTGATGTGTTCTTACATTCTGTTTGTGAGGATTTTATTGAGTATTTTTGCATCAATATTCATAAGGGATATTGGTCTAAAATTCTCTTTCTTTGTTGGATCTTTGTGTGGTTTAGGTATCAGAGAAATTGTGGCTTCATAGAATGAATTGGGTAGGGTACCTTCTGTTTCTATTTTGTGGAATAGCTTGAGGAGAGTTGGAATTAGGTCTTCTTTGAAGGTCTGATAGAACTCTGCACTAAACCCATCTGGTCCTGGGCTGTTTTTGGTTGTGAGACTATTAATGACTGCTTCTATTTCTTTAGGGGAAATGGGACTGTTAAGATTGTTAATCTGATCCTGATTTAACTTTGGTACCTGGTATCTGTCTAGGAAGTTGTCCATTTCATTCAGGTTTTCCAGTTTTGTTGAGTATAGCCTTTTGTATTAGGATCTGATGATGTTTTGGATTTCCTCAGGATCTGTTGTTATGTCTCCTTTTTCATTTCTGATTTTGTTTTCGGATACTGTCCCTCTGCCCTCTAGTTAGTCTGGCTAAGGGTTTATCTATCTTGTTGATTTTCTCAAAGAACCAGCTCCTGGTTTGGCTGATTCTTTGAATAGTTCTTTTTGTTTCCACTTGCTTGATTTCAGCTCTAAGTTTGATTATTTCCTGCAGTCTACCTCTCTTGGGTGAATTTGCTTCCTTTCGTTCTAGAGTTTCTGGGTGTTCTGTCAGACTGCTAGTATATGCTCTCTCTTGTTTCTTTTTGGAGGCACTCAGGGCTATGAGTTTTCCTCTTAGGACTGCTTTCATTGTGTCCCATAAGTTTGGGTATGTTGTGGCTTCATTTTCATTAAACTCTAAAAAGTCTTTAATTTCTTTCATTATTTTTTCCTTGGCCAAGATATCATTGAGTAGAGTGTTGTTCAGTTTCCACCTGAATGTTGGCTTTCTATTATTTCTGCTGTTATTGAAGATCAGCCTAGGTCCGTGGTGATCTGTTAGGATGCGTGGGATAATTTCAATATTTTTGTATCTGTTAAGGCCTGTTTTGTGACCAATTATATGGTCAATTTTGGAGGAGGTACCATGTGGCACTGAGAAGAAGGTATATCCTTTTGTTTTGGGATAATATGTTCTATAGATATCTGTTAAATCCATTTGTTTCATAACTTCTGTTCGTGTCCATGTGTCTCTGTTTAGTTTCTGTTTCCAGGATCTGTCCATTGGTGAGAGTGGGGTCTTGAAATCTCCCACTATTATTGTGTGAGGTACAATGTGTGCTTTGAGCTTTACCAAAGTTTCTTTAATGAATGTGGCTGCCCTTACATTTGGAGCATAGATATTTAGAATTGAGAGTTCATTTTGGTGGATTTTGCCTTTGATGTGTATGAAGTGCCCCTCCTTGTCTTTTTTGATATCTTTGGGTTGGAAATTAATTTTATTCGATATTAGAATGCCTATTCCTGCTCGTTTCTCCAAGCCATTTGCTTGGAAAATTGTTTTCCAGCCTTTTACTCTGAGGTAGTGTCTGTCTTTGTCTCTGAGGTGGGTTTCCTGTAAGCATCAAAATGTTGGGTCTTGTTTGTGTAGCAAGTCTCTTAGTCTATGTCTTTTTATTGGGGAATTGAGTCCATTGGTGTTAAGAGACGTCAAAGAAAAGTTAGTGTTTCTTCCTGTCATTTTTGATGTTAAAGATGGGAGTCTGTTCTTGTGGCTGTCTTCTTTTAGTTTTGTTAAAGGATTACTTTCTTATTTTTCCTAGGGTGTAGTTTCCATCTTTGAGTTGGTGTTTTCCCATCATTATCCTTTGAAGGGCTGGATTCATGGAAAGTTATTGTGTGAATTTAGTTTTGTCATGGAAAACTTTGGTTTCTCTATCTATGGTAATTGACAGATTTGCTGGGTATAGTAGCCTGGGCTGGCATTTGTGTTCTCTTAGTGTCTGTATAACATCTGTCCAGGATCTTCTGGCTTTCATAGTCTCTGGTGAGAAATCAGGAGTGATTCTAATAGGCTTGCCTTTATATGTTACTTGACCTTTCCCCTTACTGCTTTCAATATTCTGTCTTTACTTAGTGCATTTGTTGTTCTGATTATTATGTGTTGGGAGTAATTTCTTTTCTGGTCCAGTCTGTTTGGAGTTCTGTAGGCATCTCTTTCTTTAGGTATGGGAAGTTTTTTTCTATGATTTTGCTTCTGCCTGTTTAGTATTATTCTCCTGTCTTTCTTTAAGTGTGTTATTAATGTCCTTCTTATATTCTTCTTCCATCATGATGAGATATGATTTAAATCCTGCGTCTTGCTTTTCAGGTATGTTGGGGTACTCAGGACTCATTGCAGTGGGTGTACTGGGTTCTGATGATGCCCATTTTTCTTGGTTTCTGTTAGTGAGATTCTTACATTTGCCTTTCTCCATCTGGAGATTTCTGATGTTAATGTCAAGCTGTCACTCGTTTGAGCTTTTTCCTTCTGTGATTCTGTTGGCCTCTGACAGCACTTCTGGTAGACCAACTCTCCCCAGAGATCCAGTGATCAGAGTGCTCTCTGCAGGCAAATTCTTCTCTTACAAGTCCGCTGTCTAGCAGACTGGAGCTCTGATCCACTTCCTGAGTTCTAGGGTCAGAACTCTCAGAGCAGGATGCCTCTCTTCTGTAATCCCGAGGTGATCCCAAGTTCCCATAATCCAGAGGTGATCCTAATGTCCTAGGGTGTGGAGAGCACACAAACAGCCCTAGCCACCTCTGCTGGGCTCAGAGGGAAGATGGCAGGGCTGGTCCTGGCTGGAATAGGTCCCAGCCTCTGGTTGGGTGGAGTTCCTCTGTTCCTGCTGCTGCTGGAACCAGACCTTCCACGCTTCTCAAAGCTAACACTGTGCTCCACTCACCTGTAACCCTGAGGTGATCCTAATGTCCTGGGGTGTGGAGAGCACACAAGCGGCCCTAGCCACCTCCGCTGGGCTCAGAGGGTAGATAGCGGGGTGTGGCCCTGGCTGGAATAGACCCCAGCCTCCGGTTGGGCGGAGTTCCTCTGTTCCTGCTGGTGCTGGCACCAGATCCCCCTTGGTGCCCATAGCTAACACTGCACTCCACTCACCTGTGACTCTGAGGTGACCATAATGTCCTGGGGTGTGGAGAGCACACAAACGGCCCTAGCTGCCTCCGCTGGGCTCAGAGAGAATATTAATTGCATAAATCTTAATAAAGTTGAAAAAAAGTCCAGAGGTCTTCCTTCTGTCAGATTTCTAGATATTTGTTGCCTTATATTAATATATTTGTGCATATTGAAACAATCTTGTATCCTTCAGATTTGGAGAGTAAGATGTATTCAAAGTCTCTTAACTGTGGGTTTCATTTAAAAACTTTCTTCAAGAGGGAAAAATATCAGGGCACAGTCACAATCAAAAGCAAAAATCAATCTCCAACCGTCCAGTGTCTGGGATCCAACTCATGGATCTTCTGGGCTCCTCCAAGGGCTTGGGTCACTTCTCCAACCTGCCCTTTGTAGCACACACGTTGTCCTCTAGGCTCCAGATGACTCTACTCCATTGCTGCTGCTGTTCTTGGTGGTCATCTCATGGTACTGGCATCTGCAAAATGCTTCTGTCTTCCACTATAACTAGGCTTCAACACTAGCATCTCATAGGCTCTCTTCATGGTGCTGAGCCTCAACTCCTTTGCATGACCCCTTCAGTCCTGGGCCATCAATTGCAACCGAGGCTGCACCTTCACCAATAACCCTCCATGGCCTCTCACAGTGCTTCTGTGGCCTCAGCTGCTCTGCAGGACTCCTCATGCCTCTAAAACCAGTACCACCTAGGTAACTCTTACACATTACCAAGTCCAGTCACAGCACAAGGTACAACCATGGATATCTCTGGAACACAGCCTCCTTGTGCTTTCAGAAAACATTTCCCAGAAGTTGTCATCTCAATGATGCTGGTCTCCTCTTAATCACTGCTAATTTCTTAGCTCCAGCTAACCAGCATCAATAGTCCCAGTAATGCCAAGTTTTTGCTTTAGTAGTTCTGGTATCTTGTTAATCACAGCTGATTCTTCAGCCCCAGCTAACCAGAACCACAGAATCTTCACAATCAAAGTAACAATGGCCCTGAAAAGAATCTTTAATTTTCCCTCTGAAATTTCACAAGCCAGGCCTCCATCTTCTGCACTGTTCTCAAAAATATCTTCCAAGCTCCTACACAACATCCCACAGAGCTCTTAACACAGAACGGATCTTCTGGCCCATAGTTCCAAAGTCCTTCCACAGTCCTCCCCAAAACATGGTCAGGTTGTTACAGAAACACCCCACTTCTGGTGCCAATTTGTCTTAATCAGGTTTTGTATTCCTGGACAAACATCATGACCGAGAAGCAAGTTGGGGAGGAAAGGGTTTATTCAGCTTACACTTCCATACAGCTGTTCATCACCAAGGAAGTCAGGACTGGAACTCAAGCAGGTCAGGAAGCAGGAGCTGATGCAGAAGCCATGGAGGGATGTTCCTTACTGGCTTGCTTCCCCTGGCTTGCTCAGCCTGCTCTCTTATAGAAGGCAAGACTGCCAGTGCAGAGTTGATCCCACCCACAAGGGGCCTTTCCCCCTTGATCACTAATTGAGAAAATACCCCACAGCTGGATCTCATGGAGGCATTTCCCCAACTGAAGATGATCCTTTCTCTGTGATAACTCCAGCTGTGTCAAGTTGACACAAACCTAGCCATTACAGATGGTCAGTGCATTTGTGATTTCTTCAAAACTCCAAAAAGATTTCTCCTGTTTGTATTCTTACCAGTGGTTACAATAAGGATCTGATTTGCCATTTCCTAAGCTCTGTTTTTGGCCATGTGATCATTTTTGAAAATATTTTGAGGAATGTCTTAATATATAGTTGTTGCTGCTTTGAAACTCACTATATAGACAAGGCTAACAGCAAATTACAGTGTTAACATTTGTCACTGTATCAAGAGTGGAGAGGTTAAAGTTGTGCCCATCAGGCTGGGCTTCATTGTTTCTTGTTTTTGTTATTTTCATTTTCAGTGAATAGGTGTTTTGGCATAATGTATGTCTGTGCAACACATGTGTCTAGTGCCTGTGGATATCATGCATAGGCATCATATCTGTTAGGAAGGAAGATAACAATGGTTGTGAGCCAGATTATTGGTGCTGGTGTTTGAACCCAGGTATTCTGTGATAACTGTAGCTGCTCTCACCCACTGAACAATCTCTCAGTCCACCAATTTGTTTTCTTTGTGGAAGCCATTCTTCCTAATGGAAGATGAAATATCAGGGTGTTCAATTTGTTATCCTCTCAAGGGTAAGTAGTATGAACATATTAATGAATACTTTGGGGGACGCTGGAAGCCTTTTAAGCTACAATATATGAGATTTATCCTAATTTATTTTCAACATGCTCATCATTGGTACAAGAAATTGGGAAGTTTAGTGTTTTATTTATTTATTTATTTATTTATGTTCTTCTTTACTTCTCTATTCTTCAATGTTCCTAATGTTGTCAAGTTTAAAGATTTCTGGTGGTGTTTTCAGGTTATAAATACAATCATACCATCAATGAAATGGTTAAGTGCCTTAATTTTCTATTGTATCTATTTGCTTTTTTGACTCTTTCAAATTTCTGCAGTTTGTTACTTTATCATTATTGTTACATGTGTCTGGACTTGTATTTATGTCTGTGCACCATACATGTGCAGAGACTACAGAGGCCAAAAGATGGCATGTAATCCATTGGAACTAGACTTAAATCTTTGACAGTTTTTTTTTAAGGTTTATTTATTTATTATATGTAAGTACACTGTAGCCGTCTTCAGACACTCCAGAAGGGGGCGCCAGATATCATTATGGATGGTTGTGAGCCACCATGTGGTTGCTGGGAATTGAACTCAGGAACTTTGGAAGCACAGTCAGTGCTCTTAACCATCTCTCCAGCCCCAAGTTTGACAGTTTTAATGCACTGCCATTTGATTGTTGCTCTAAAACCCCAGTCTTTTGGAAAAATAGCCAGTGTGCCTACCCATCAATCTTCTATAGCTAGGTTAAAACTATATTAAATACAACTGGGAAGAATGTTACACTTTGTCTTGATACAGTGTTAGCTCAGTACTATACATTTTCTTCTTTCTGGATTGTAAACCTAGAGTGACCAATATGCTCTTTTTTGTGTTGAAATGTGTTTCTTTTATTCTGACTTGTACTAGGGATTTTGTGGTGGAGAAAATACTGTTATTACTGAGATTTTATTTCTTACGAGTTTTAATTCAGAAGGTACTGTTGGCATTTTGGCTGATACATTATTGTTCATATTTTTTTTCCATTCCCAGTGAGTGTTAGTGCTTTCCTGTGTTATACATGGTGGTTTCTTTCATGTCTCTGGTATTCATTTGTTACTTACATGAAATGTGCTCTTTTATGTATCTTCGTGGATAATTCGTGTCCAATTCTTCTGTGCATATTTTATCTGATTATTATCTAAGGAGGGTCCTGGGTGAAAATCCTGTGTAAATTTTTTCCCACATTCAAGTACACTTCCTATTCCCTCACTTCTAGCAGTCATTTTTTTTTTTTCTGGATGTAATGCTACAGTTGACATTTATTTTCTTTAAGGCCTTTAAAAATATCACTCCATGCTCTGCTGACATTAGTGTATGTCCAACTACTCATGAATATTGTATTTTCTAAGCCTCTGTTTGTGCTAAAGAATAGGGGAAGGCATCTGGAAAATAGATTCACACGGTTCCAGCACATAGATATGAAAAAAGCAGGATAGACCTGGGAGATGAGAAAATCTCTGTCCCAGAGAGACTATCCTTAGTAAATATAAACTAGAATTCTCAGGTTTACAAGCTAGAGTCCTACTTTCTGACCAGCACACATAGCTATTTGAGCTTTTCTTACTTTAATTTATGTTGAACAAGTGATAGTGACCTTTGAATGGAAGGCTCAGAAATGTAGAAAAATGTCTGTTCATAAGTAGCTGTGCATTTGATGCAGATTTTATAAAAGCCCTGCATCATGCATTGCATAGTAGAAACATATAAAAACCCTGGTTTATTCATGCCTTCCCAGAATTCCCTCTTAATCTCCATGAAATTGAAGCTGTGGTTATTTTATTTTATTTTATTTTATTTTATTTTCAATTGAAGATACGTAAAGAATTATGTCATGGGGACAAATTCATTTCCCATAAACAATACTGCTGAAATTGAAAAACAGCATCTCTCACTGGTGTAAGAATATTTGATTTGTTGCTGATAGACTTGACAACATTTTTCAGCCTGTATGTTATAGACAAGAGTGATAAAGTGATGTGCCAGGCACAAATGCTCGTTCATTTGAACATACATGCAAAAATACTCATAAGATACTTGCAAAGAGATTCCAAGATCACATCAAAAGTATCACCAAACATGATCAAATAGGCTTTGAAGGGATAGTTCAATGTACAGAAATCAACAAATATAATCCACTATACAATATTGCAAAAAGACATGATCTGCATTCCATGCAGAAAAGGTCGTTGACAAAATTGAACATCCCTTCTCCATAAAAGTCCTGTAGAGATAAAAGATATGAGACACATCTAAACATAATGAAGGCAGGTTACAGCAAGTCTGGAACCAGGATCAAGTTAAATGAAGAGAAACTCAAAGCAATTTCACTAAAATCAGGAACAAGCCAAGAATATCCACACTTTCCATATCTATTTAATAAAATAATTGAAGTCTTAGCTAAAACAGTTAAGACTACTGAAAGAGATAAAAAAGATACACAGTAGATTGAAAAGGAAGAAGTCAAATACCCTTATTTGCAAATGATAATATAGTATACATGTGACCCAAGAATTTCCACCAGGCAACTCTATAACTCATACACACTTTCCCCAAAGTAGCTGAATACAAAATTAAAGTTATTAAATCAATAGGTTTCCTATATACAAATGACAAAGGGCCTAAGGGAAAAAAAATTAGGAAAGCAACACCTTTCACAATAGCCTCAAAAAAAGTATGTTGGTGTTAACTCCAAGCAAACCTGCATGATGAAAACTTCAAGTCTTTGAAGAAAGGAAATGGAAGAAGACAATTAGAAAGTAGAATGGCTAGCCTACCAAAAGCAATCTACCTATTCAACACATTCTTTATCCAAATTCCAGCCTGTATTTTACAGACCAGAGTGATAAGGTGATGTGCTAGGCACAAATGCCCTTCCCCTTGAAAATCCATTCCTTTCTATGTCCGTTTTCCTTACCACCCTGATCCAGACCATCAATCCCCTGTGCTTGAAATTTTAAATAATGCAAACTCACGACATTTTATTTTTTCCTGGCTATCAAGATTCTGTTGTGCTATCATTACATTTTCACTTACACAAACTGGGTCTTATGCTGATGTTTTCAATCATATTATGGTTGCTAGGCTATTTACAGAGAGATATTCATCTGAGTTGTATGCAGTTTAGGATGTAAGTAAAGCATTGAGAAATGGGTCTTCCTATGCTGAGTTCTTATGTTCCAGGTTAGGTCCAGGCAAGCCCAGTATTGCTTTGTGTTATTACTTCACACTATTTGCATTACCTATTCTCTTTGTTATTGTGGCCAGGACAATGCTCCTGGAGTTTAACTTTATCTATGCTTTCCAAATGCCCTGTTCTACCACTTGCAGTTTCTACCTTTACCCCTGCAGCTCCCCTGTGAGCCTGCACAGCTCCCCGCTTATTATTATCTGTCCCTTACGTTTTTATCCACATTTTCATATGATTAGTCCTTCTTGTATTTCACATGTTTTGAGACTGACTTTGGGAGGGAGCCAGGCTTTTTTACTTTTAGTATTTTGTGTAGGGAATGGAAGGAAAGAAATCAGAAATATGAGTATTGGTTGCCATTGCTGAGCATTTTTAAAAGCTCAGGAGGCTTGTATCCTAACTTCTTAGTTAGGCTACCTTTTATCTGAGGGGTTCAGAACTCAATATAGGCCTCAGATATTGGGGTGCAGCGTCCTTATGTATCTCGTTCTGGCGTAACTGGCAGCAAGCATAGCCGAGGCTGTGCAGAGCAGGTCTAGGGCAGACGGACTGCTGGAGCTTTGTAGCAGGCTGTTTGAGACTGAGTGGGAGGGACCGGAACCTCCCCGGCATGGGTGCTTGTTGGGCGGGGAGGGAGCCAGCAAAAAGAAAAAACCAGAGGGTCTAGGAAAGTAATTAAGGAAAAGAAAGCGCCTGGCTTGAAGTGTTTGGGGGAACCAGGTGACAGGAACCGGGGGTGGGGGGTGGGTGTGGGTGTGTAGTGGGCGGGTCTAGGAGAGCAGCTCCAAAGATCAAGTCAGATAGGAAAATTCACCATTCCCTTAGGTACCTAAGTGAACAACTTGATCCCTAACCGGGGGCTAGTTTCCCTGGACCTAGGAAAAATTGCTCACAGTTTCCTGGCAGTGGGCCTGGAAGAGTCAGCAGTCAGCAGCTCAGCCTTGGACACCGCAGCCCGGCGGCCCTGGAACCTCCCAGGTCAGAGGCGCGGTGGGGCTGGAAACGGGCGGGAGCGGAGCAGGGGCGGGGGGTGGGGGGTGGGGGGTGTTTTCCTTGGACGCCGCTCTCCCAATTTTGTTGTGGATATCTTACGGTTGTCGGGAAGTTTGAGATCCTGTGAACTGGGATTTATCGTGATTTTTTTTTTTTTCATTTATCGTACATTTACCAGAATATTCAGTCATAGAATTACTCATAAAATATCTGGTAGAATAATTGCATTATATGCTGTTAGTTATTGTAACAGTTACAAAGCTTCTGGAATGTAAATTCATTCATGCTTTCTAACTGCCTCGTTTTACTAATTGCTTATTCAAGAGAACGCCTTGTCTGGTTAATAGGCATCTTCCAAGAGCTTTGTATATAATTGTCATATGGTACATTTTTTTTTTTAAACCAGGAAGTAGACCTTATCGAGAGCTACAGTTATCGCCGTAAACATTAACATTTATTAAGCATACTTTTTATTGCCCATGAATTATTCATCTGAGTTGTATGCAGTTTAGGATGTAAGTAAAGCATTGAGAAATGGGTCTTCCTATGCTGAGTTCTTTTTTTTTTTTTTTTTTTTTTTTTTTTTTTTTTTTTTTTTTTTTTTTTTTTTTTTTTTTTTTTTTTTTTTTTTTTTTTTTTTTTTTTTTTTTTTTTTTTTTTTATGCTGAGTTCTTATGTTCCACGTTAGGTCCAGGCAAGCCCAGTATTGCTTTGTGTTATTACTTCACACTATTTTTATAAGTATAAAAGCCACTGTAGATTAAAATAAAGTTTTAGAAAGCATCTTTTGAATAATTATGATCATTCATCTTTATCACAAAATTTTCTCCTTGGTTGAAGAAAAAAGCACTCTGACCACATAGATACATGTGGCCAAGCTGGGGTTTTTTTTTTGTTTTTGTTTTTGTTTTTTTGTTTTTAATTAAAAAATTTTTTTTATTTTGTTATCATTTAGTGCTGTGACTGAGGACTTCTTGTAGGAGGAGTGGGATCCTGCTGATAGGGCTTTTTGCAGAGACCTCCTTTTCAACAAGTGCAGCACTGTGGTATCTGTGGGTGACAATAGTTTTCTTGCAGTCTCCCCAGCTCCTCCTCAGGATTCCTGGTAGAATGACTCTGCATGTGTCTGAGCTCTGTGTGAGTGAATCTCACATTTTATAGACTGCATTCAAATCCTTACGAGAAAAGAGACATTTTTATTTGTGATATTTTCTCTCTCCTTCATGTTTATACTTTTAGAGGTGCCATTTTAAAAAATTAAGATTTTATTTATTTATTTATTTATTTATTTATATATGAGTACACTGTAGCTGTTTTGAAGCACACCAGAAGAGGGCATCAGATCCCATTGCATATGGTTGTGAGCCACCATGTGGTTGCTGGGAATTGAACTCAGGACCTCTGGAAGAGCAGCAGTCAGTACTCTTAACCGCTGAGCCATCTCTCCAGCCCAGCGCCATTTATTTTTGTTTCATGAAAAGTTCTGGGTGCTTTCTTAAAACTCTTTGCCATATGCAGGTGTCACAGTCCTCAGCCAGTCCTACTCACCTGTGAGTCTGAACTAAGAGCCCTGCATGGTGAAGAGAGGAAACTGTAGCAAAAGATCCAGGTATGTTAGAGGGATTGATCATTTATTAATATCCTTTGTTTTGTTAGTTGATAGATTTTGCTTTTCCTCTTACCTGACATAATTGTGACCAACCCTCTTGAAAGCAAATCTTAAAAAAAAACAACCTCAATGAGTCTTAGCAATTAAAATATCCTTTTTTATATTTTTAATAAAGTTGGTGGCTTTATAATTGACCATATTGACCTTCTCAGAGGCACTGCTGGCTCTAGAGACATAAACCATTAAGTCAGTTTTTCTTTTCATAGCAGAGTAATAAATTCTTCATTGTGTAAAAGTTCCACATTTTCTTTACTTATTCTTCTTTTGAGGGTCATATAGGTAGATTCCAGTTTTCTGGCTATTTTGAGAAAAGCTGCAATGAACATAGTTGAGCAAGGGTCCTTGGGTAGCTTGGAGTGTCCTGTGGATATATGCCCTAAAGTGGTATGGCTGGATCTTGAAGTAATTTGATTCTCCTCAATTTGAGGAACTACTACACTGATTTTCTTAATGGCTGTACAAAGTATGCACTCCCTCAAGCAATGCAGCAAGGTTCCCAATGCTCCACATCCTCCCAGCATGAGCTCTCTCTCACCTGTGTTACTGATTTTAGCCCTTCTGACAAGTATAAGATGGGATATTCAAGTTGTTTTGATTTGCATTTTCCTGGAGGTTAAGGTTGAATATTTTTAAGTTTGTCTTGGGCATTGAGTTTCCTCCATTTAGAATTCTCTGTTAAGATTTGTAACCCGTTTTTAACTTGATTTTTTTTCACATCTAGTTTCTTGACTTTTTTATGTGTAGAATTGATAAAATCTTTTCCCAGTCTGTTGGAAGCTGTTTTGTCCAAATGATGGTGTCCTTTGCCACACTGAAGCTTTTCAGTTTCCTGAGGTCCCATTTATTAATTGTTCTTTGTGCCTAGGCTATTGATGTTGTTTTCTTTTGTTTTAATGGAAATCTTCTCCTGTAACATCTGTTCACTGTTCTTCCCCAATCTATCTTCTGTCAAATTCAAAGTGTTTTTAGGTTTATATTGAGGTCTTTGACTTACTTGCTCTTGAGGTTTGTGCTGATTGCTAAGTATGGATCCATTTGTATTCTTCTAGATGACCAGTTAGACCAGCACTATTTGTTGAAGATGCTACCTGTTTTTCAGTTTGTATTTCTGTCTTTATCAAAAACAGGATAGCCATATGTATTTATGTCTAGGTCTTCAATTCATCTTCATTGATCAATGTGTCTGTTTTTCTGCCAGTATTTTTGAGGTTTTATATTGTAGTATTATTGACAACTTTAAGTTGGGCATGGTGAGAACTCCAGAAGTTCTTTTATTGTTTAGGATTGTTTTAGGTATTTTGTTTTGTTTGTTTATATAAAAGTGAAATTACCCATTTAAAATCTATGAAGACTTGAGTTAGAATTTGGAAAAAAAAAAGGCCTTGATCTGCAGATCACTTTTGGTAGGACTTTTTTAGTATTTTAATCTTCTTGATCCACAAGTGTGAGAGATCATTCCATCTTTTAATATCTTTTTCATTGTCTTCAAAGACTTGAAGTTTTAATTATACAAGTCTTTCAGTTGCTTGCACAGTTACCATCAACATATTTTATATTATTTGAGGGTATTGTGAAAGCTGCTGTTTTTCTGATTTTTCTTTTTAAAATTCATTTGTCACTTATATATTAGAAGGCTATTGATTTTTGTGCATTAATTTTGTCTTCAATTATTTTGGGGAACGTTTTCTCTCAGTTGTAGAAGTTCCCTGCTGGAATTTTTTGGGTCACCTATATATACTGTCATATCACTTACAAATAAGAAGATTTTTACTTTTTCCTCTGTAATCCAATGTATATTTTCTTTATTTCCTTCAGCTATCTTTTTGTGCTAGCTAAGAATTCAAATTTCATATTGAATAGACATTGTCGAGAAAGTGAATGGCCTGGTTTGTTCCTGATTTTATTGCAATTGCTTTGACTTTCTCTCCATTTAATTTGATATTGGCTCTAGGCTTCCTGTAAACTGCCTTTATTATATTTATGTATGTCCCTTGTGTCATTTATCTCTACAGGACTTTTATGGTGGTACTATGTTGGATTTTGTCAAAGGCCTTTTGTGCATGTAATGAGATGATCATGTCCTTTTTTGTAGTTGTTTTGTATGGTGGATTATATTTATTGCTTTTTGTAGTTTGAACCATCCCTTCATCTCTGAGACACAGCCTTCTTGATTATGGTTGGTGATTTCCTACTGTGTTCTTGAATTGTCTTTACAGGTATTTTTATGAGTATTTTTGCATGTATGTTTATAGGAGAAAGTGGTCTGTAATTCTCCTTTTTAGTTGCATCTTTATGTGGTTAGGTTATTAGGGTAACTGGGGCCTCAGAAAATAAGTTGGGTGAATTCTTGTGGAATAATTTGAGTATTAATTTTAATTGTTTTTTGAAAGTCCTAGAATTCTGGACTAAAACCATCTCATCTGGCCCTGAGTCCCTGTTGTTGTTGTTGTTGTTGTTGTTGTGAGACCTTTAAGGACTGCATCTATTTTACAAGGGATTAAATTGGTTAAATTTGTTTGTCTGATGTTGATTTCACTTTAGGACATGGAACCTATTAATTAAATTATCCATTTCTTTTATATTTTTATCAATTATGTGGAGTAGCCATTTTTAATATGCTCTATGATTCTCTGGCTTTCCTCTGGGTCTGTTGTTATACCACATTTTTGTTTCTGGTTTTGTTAATTTAGATATTTTCTCTCACCCTATTGTTAGTTTGGATAAGGGTTTATTGATCTTGTTGATTTTGTCAAAGAACAAACTCTTTGTTTCATTGATTAGTTGTATTGTTTCTATATTTCTGTAATTCATCCATGCATTTTTCCCTCCCCTTATCCACCATTTGCCTGTGCAAGAGAGTGTACTTTGGCCTGGGAAATTGGCGTCCTCAAGAGAGCTTCATAGCTATTAGTAATAGCAGGAACCATTGCAGATTTGATTGAATCAGAAAGGAAGGGTCCAGAGTGAACCTGGCCATGAGAGGAGAGAGGCTGGGAGTTGGAGAAAGGAAGAGCAGTGAGAAGAGAGTAGGAGCCAAAAAAGCACCTAGGTAAAGATGCCCCTTTTAATATTGTTTCCTTTTGGACCCTGGGACAATGAGCTGAGGTGCATATTTTACATATCAAAGCAGACTTGGTCTCCAGATTCTCCCCAGCACCCCTCAATCCCTACCTGGTATACCTTGCCCCAACTCTGAACTTTCCAGCCCAGGGGCTGGGCTGAACTGCCTCCAGAGGCTCTTCCCTATAAAGTCTTTGCATGCTCTGTACCCTTCTCTCATTCTCTCCCCTCTCTCACTCTCTGTCCTGCTCTTCTCTCTGCATGCTGGCTCATTCACTATTTCTCTCCCCTTCCCCTATTCTCCTGGCCTAAATCCCAGGGGCCAGTGAGCTAACCCCAGAGCCTCTTCCCAATAAACCTGCAATTAATATATTTTATCTGATTTGAATTGGCTCATTTCACTGGCAGAGAAATAACCTATCAGATATGTTGATGGGCACCTGGGTAAGCCGTTTATCCTGAGTTTCTTTGAGGCCTAACAAGTTCTTGGCCAGGACAGTATACATACTGTGAGAGGATGATATTTGGCCAAGCTATTTTTTTTTATAGCTAGAAAACTCAGTATAAATTGAAACAAAATTAGAAAGCACTTTTTTCAATAATAATGTTTGCTCACATACATTAGAAAAAATGTCTTTAATTGAAGAAAAGCACTGTGCTCATGCACGTGTGGCCAAACTTATTTATTTCCTGGTTTGTTGACATTGAGTTCTATGACTGTAGACTTCTTCCAGGAGTGGGAATGCCTAGACCCTGCAGTCAGGGCTTTTTTTTTCCCCAGAAACCTTCTTATAGAGAAGTTCAGCAGTATGGATTTTGTAGGTCAGAATAGTTTTCTTGCCGTCTTCTTTGCTCCTCCTCAGGTTTCCTGGGAAAACTACTCTACATGTGTGTAAACTCTGAGTCTCACATCTCGTAGAATAAAATGAGACATTTGTCATGTTCTTTCATGTTTATCCTTTAGAGAGGTATGAGCATCTTTCATTCTTGTTCGCTGAAAAGTTCCAGGTACTTTTTGAAGAATCTCTTTCCCATATGAAGAATCTCTGTCTCCCACTGCTCAGCCTAGTCTGTTTATTGTGAGTCAGAACTCAGAACACTGGATGGTGACTATAACAAAGGATTCAGGTATGTTAGAGAGATTGAGCAAGGGGTGCAGTAGAAAAAGGACAGGACATGAAATTCTATTTGTCAGTTTCTGTCTTTTATAAAGATTTATTTATTTTTATTTATATGAGTACACAGTAGCTGTTTTCAGACACACTACAAGAGGACATCACATCCCATTACAAATGGTTATGAGCTACATTCAGTTCTCAGAAATTGAACTTAGGACCTCTGGAAGAGCAGTCAGTGCTCTTAACTGCTGTGCCATCTCTCCAGCCCCACCAGTTTCTCTTTAATTAATAATTCTAGAGGATTTCACTGAGAATAATATTATGTGTAGTAATATTGATTTCCAGTTTTAGGCTGTACAGTAGTAAGCAGTCAGCTGTTCTCAGTATTTGGTTAGTTTTGAGAGTCTGAAATGACTGTTGCCCATGGAAAATAAAGTTTCCTTGACCTGCACCTGAAGCAGCAGCAGGCTATGGGTGTGAACTGAGACATTTCAGCATGTAGCTAATGTCAGTAATAGATTCCCTTTTATTGTTGGCTTGTCTCTCTTCTCCCTCATTTGTGTACTAATTGTTGCACTGTGTTGAGTTGGTTCTGCTTAGAATGGAATACTTACAATTTTCTTGTTTTGCACTGTTTGCTTATCTTTGTGTCTCTTTGCCTTTATTATGCTGAAGTAAGTTCCTACTGTCCTCACATTCTTGAGAGTTTTTTGTTTTTTGCATAGGGCTTTCATGTATCTATTGACATATTCATTTTTCTTCACTTACAGTTTCTGCATCATTGGTGTCTTACACTGATTAGTTTATAAACGTTGAAACAGTCTTGAATTGGTGTGAACTCAGCATTTTGTCCATTTCCATGAAATTTACAGCCAGTCTCTGTGTCTGTAGATCCTGGGAACTGATCTGTGATTTTTCTTTGCATGTATTTCTCTGGGCTCTCTTGCCTTAGGTATTCAGGGAAAGCCAGCCTTGTATGATGACTTTTTAGAGTTCTTCTTCTTTGTGTATTAGGCAATATTCTCCCTTTGGTATTAGTGTAATGTTTGTCTAAGAAAAGGAAAATTGCATGTTAATATATCCTGTCCTCAGACACTGTTAGAGGAAACTTCCTGCAGGTGGTTGATTTATTCAGTTATTTCTAAGAACTCTTCAATTCTAATTTATTTGTGTATGACTTTCTTCAGCACTGAATAAGGTTCATTGTCATACATTGCAGTGTCCCCTTTTTAGCTTTAGTTCTGTGACACAGAGAGTGACTCTTAGTTTCATTAGTTGAACATTGTTTTGTCTGTAATATCTGCATAGAAACAAGTTGATATGTTGACACATTCTATTGTCTTTGAGTCTATTTCATTAATTTCTATTTACCTGATGAATATCTTTCTAAGTTCTATGGCAGACTGATGCTTCCATGCTTGTATGTCAGGTACATAATTATGGACAAAGGTCTTTGCCTACTAGTACCTACTGCTGCCATAGTTGTCAATGTATCTTTGTCACCCTACTTCTGTGTGATTCTCTTTCCTGATCTGGCACTCACCCAGATGTTAGAAAGTGCCTGGTGGTCTGTGAATTCGGTCTCACTGTTTTATTGTGTTAAATCTTCACAGTAGGTGGTTAAGGGACAGTTAAAGGCAGGTGATGTGGCTCAGCAGTAAAGGGCACTTTTTTTTGTTTTTGTTTTTGCAGTTTGCAGATTCAGTTTCCTGATGGGGTCTTTACATCATTCTAGAACTCAAGTTCCAAAGTATCTGTTGTCCTCTTATGGCTGTTGTAGGCTCTGCATTCATGAAGCACACAGACCTACATGCAGGCTAAAATACCCCTTCAAACAAATTTAAAATAAATAAACCTTATTTTTTTAAAAAAAAAAGAAACTATAAACTATCTGGAAGTACTGAAAAAGTATTCAACATAATACAAGAACGAACATAGAGGTGTCACTCCTAATGTGAGAGTAGAGATGGAGCCTGGGTTTGTGACAGGACAGCTGACACTTCAGGTAAACATGGGAAGAGTCAAGAATAATCCCTCTCTGTGACAAATAATGTTCGTGAACATGGACCCCATCGTGCAGAACATCCCATGCCCTTTGTGATGTGGGAAAAGAGGATTTATCATACTGTTGATGATGTTAGGTACATAGCAGTAACTTTTTTGAGGATCCACCCTAATTGTGGAAGGGTGGATTAATACAGAAAATAGGTGTGTGGCAGAACATTCCCCTAATGAATAAAAATCTCAAGGGACCAATCAATGGCCAGTGGATAAAGAAGGTGGGCTGGAAGTTTTAGAGAGGGGAGAGAGAGGAGAGACAGGGGAGAGATGGAGGAAGAGAAAGATGATCCAGACTGCATATGACTTTAAATAGCTATGAATATCTTACAAGGGATGGATAATTACAGGACAGTTTGTCTTATGTAGGTGGACAGTTTATATCAATTGGCTATGAGTTCATTGTGTAGATGTTTTGTGGGATGAGAATTTACTGATATAAATATAACTGATAAATTACAAGCCTCTAGAATTTTGATTTTTACTTGGTTATGGGGATTTGTGACAGCTACCCACATGGGGTGGATGGCTAGGAATGTTGAGCAGAATCCGCAGCAAGAGAACCACAAGATGCATGGGGCTAGCCATGGAGGTGGCAAGACTGCTCCGGCCAGAGAGTAGCTGGCCATAGAGTGGGAAGGTGTTTTTTTTTTAATATTTCCCGCACCATAGGTATTATCTAGCATCCCATGGACAATGAAGTCTGCTATGGAAGTAAAGTGAATTGTGTCAAATGCTACAGTTTTCTTATTCTAGGGTATAACCACAGGGTCCAAGATCTCAAGCATCTTCTATGATTAGTCAGATGTCATGTAAGAAGGACACGTTCCTGTAGGCAGCCGCTGTTCTGTGCAGCCGCCGCTCCCCGCCATTGGGGGATGGTGCGGAGCTTCGGCCGGCTGTCAGATGAAAGAGTCCAGTGCGCATGCGTGGCTCTCCTCAAGTGATAGCCCCTCCTGAACGGGCTATATGCTAATGAGGTGTAGTCTGCTGCACCAATCTGCAATCATTACGACACCCTCCCCTTCCCTGGGAGGGTATATAAGCAGCAGCTCTCCCGCTGCTCGAGGTCCTGGGCAACTGCAATCAAGGCGCTCCTGAGTAAAGGCTGTTTGAGAAGATCCCAGTGGTGGCGTGTCTTTCTTACCGGTCGAGTGAGGCGCGTCGTAAGTGGTGCCAAAATCCGGGAACCGAGGATTCTCCTCATGGGATCAGAACTCATCAGCTATGGAGTGGAGGTACCGGTAAGCTTCCCGGAATAGTTTGGGGAGGTTATGCTTTCTTACAGTGTTGATCCACTTTGGGTTGGTGTGGCCATTTTAGTGGAGTTCTTTCTAGTCCTCGGCTGCTGTCTGTGCCTTAATTGCAAGTGTAGGCAGCCCGTGTGTTAAGCAGCATGGGAAACTCGCCGTCGGCACAGCTCTTAATGGCCCTCCAAGAATTATTAGAAAAACGAAAGCTAAAACTTGATAGAACGGTCTTAAGAAGGTTCTTGGCTAAGATAGACAGAATAGCCCCTTGGTTTGTTGTTTCTGGTTCATTTACTTTACCATCTTGAGAGAAGCTTGGCAGGGATATTAGACACCAAGCAGAGGAAGGAAGCTTAAAACCAGGGATTAGGCCTATTTGGAAAATAGTTAAAGCTTGTCTTGAGGATGCCAAATGTAGTGAAGCAGTGAGGGCAGGACAAAAGGCTCTCACAGAACATCAGGAGAGCATGTCTGAGGGAGAAAATGAGAAAGGACAAAAGCAAAGTGGTAAAGACAAAACAGTGAAAGGGAGGCTAGAACCTACTCATAAAATAAAGGAGGAACAAGAAAAGGGGATTTACCCCTCTCTCAAGGAATTGCAGCTTTCTGATTCAGACTCCTCTTCAGAAGAAGAGGTGGATATTAATGAGGAGGCTGGTAAATATGAAAAGGAGTGATACCACCCAGATGATAAAGGGTATCAGCTCAAAAATAAAGTGAAAAAAGGACAGAGGAAGACAGACTTCAGTAAGAGAGCCCTTGTACATTTATCATCTGCCCCTCCTTATAATCCAAATTATGAGGGAGTGGAGTATAGTGGGAGGAAACTCTCTGAAAGATCATTTAATCCAGAGGTATGGCGAGAGATTAGCCTATCTTTCCCAGTCTATGTCAATGATCAAGGGGAACGTTATCATCAACCTATTGATTTCAAAACCATTAAATAGCAGAATCGGTCCGTACTTATGGAGTAGCTGCAGTTTTTACTATTTCACAGATAGAGACATTGACAGCATAGTGCCTTACTCCATCTGATTGGAATAACCTGGTGCAAGCCTGCTTATCACCAGGTCAATATTTAGAGTGGAAAACTTTTAGCTATGAATTTGCAAATCAGCAGGCGGCTGCAAACTTGGCCACCAGATGTGATCCTGAACAGCATTGGGACGCGGATATGTTACTCGGCCTAGGTCGCTTTGCAAATGAGCAGACTAATTATCCACAAGTAGTTTACACATAGGTTAATGGGATAGCCACCAAAGCATGGAAAACATTGCCTAATAAAGGAGAGGTATCAGGAAACCTTACAAAAATTATACAGGGACCCACAGAGCCATTCTCAGACTTTTAGTGGAAGCTGCCACAAAAGTTTTCGGGGATCCCGATACAGCAATGCCGCTCATAAAGCAACTTGTCTATGAGCAATGTACTAAAGAATGCAGAAATGCGATAGGGCCACTTAGACATAAAGGAGTGGAATATTGGATGAAAATATGTACAGAAATCGGGGGACCATTAACAAATGACGGCCTTGAAGCAGCTGTAGTGGCGGCAGGCAAAGGGCAGGGAGATGGCTGTTACAAATGTGGACAAAAGGGACACGTTAGGAGAAATTGCTCAACCAAAGGGATCCAAAACATCCTATGTTATGTATTCTTAAAACCTATAAACAACCTACTTCGGTTATTTGGCAAACCGGACCTCTATTGTGGATTCATCCTCATATTTCACCCTCCAAAACATTAGAATATTATCCAGCCATGATTGCCCAAATAGCCATATTAGGTATAAAAAGCTGCATACAGAGTTTTGGATTGCCCCCCTCAAAAATTATAGTGCCCTACACAGCCCAGCAGGTTCAGACTTTGGCAGCCCTGGTAGATGATTGGACAATATTTCTTTGTAGTTATTCAGGTATTATTGATAATCATTATTCAAAACACCCTTTGTTACAGTTTATAACAGAACACCTCATTATATTTCCCAAAGTGACCTCATTAGAACCCATACCTGATGGTTTAGACATTTATACAGATGGCTCAAAGACAGGCATAGGTGCCTATATGGTAAACAGTGATGAACCTGTTATGATACAATTTATCCCAGGAACACCCCAATTGGTGGAATGTTTGATTGTCTTAGAAGTATTTAAAAGGTTTCACACGCCTTTCAACTTAATATCAGACTCATTTTATGTGGTAAATGCGGTGAAAATGCTGGAATTAACAGGGCCTATTAAAATTTCCAGCCCTGTTGCAAATATCCTGGCAAAAATACAAAGCTTGATATGGAACAGAACCTGAAAATTTTTTATCCAACACATTCAAGCTCATACTTCTTTACCTGGCCCAATGAGTCATTGGTCCACCAATGCTCTGGTGGACGCTAGCACTTGCGCCACCTTTATCTTTTATACATCACCAATAGAACGAGCTTGAGAATTTCACATGCTGTACCATGTTCCTGCCTCCACTTTACAGAAAAAATTTCATATTTCTAGAGCACTGGCTCGTGAGATTGTCCTTCAATGTTCCAGTTGTGTACAGTTTCATCACCCCCCTCACACAGGAGTCAATCTTCATGGTCTTAAACCTTTACATATATGGCAAATGGATGTAACGCATGTTCCATCCTTTGGTACCCTTAAATATGTTCATGTGCCGGTAGACACCTGTTCAGGCGTGGTCCACGCCTCCCCTGCAACTGGAGAAACCTGTAAAAAGGTTGTGTCTCACTGCCTTGAAGCATGGGCAGCTTGGGGAAAACCTTCACATCTTAAAACGGACAATGGCCAAGCCTATACCTCCTCATCTTTTGATAAATTTTGCACTTCTATGCAGGTGCACCATATGACTGGAATCCCTTATAATCCCCAGGGTCAGGGCATTATTGAATGAACTCATAGAACCCTCAAAGAAATTTTACAAAAACAAAAAGAGGGAATAGGACATGGTAGATCACTTAAAGAAAGACTATCCTTAGCCATTTTTACTTTAAATTTTTAAATTTTGGATAATAATGGCCTTTCGGCAGCTGACAGGCACGCTGCCATAATCCCTATACATTCACAATATGTTAAATGGAAAGATGTGTTATCTGGGTCATGGCTAGGTCCAGACCCAGTCATTTCACAGTCAAGGGGAGCTGTTTGTGTTTTTCCTAAGGACAAAGAACCAATTTGGATACCTGAGAGATTGATAGGAAGAGTGCCCCCTCCCTTGGAAGATGTGGCAGAGAAAAATGATAATGAAGAAACATCTACATCTATTGATACTCCTGATGAATCTGCAAATGGGTAACATGTTAAAATTATGGGCTGTTGCCCGCACCTGGCCAGTCCCTATGCCAGTACATAGTAATTCAGCTGTTTTGCCTACCTTCTTTTTGACCTATTGTGCAAATGAGGTGCCTTGCACAACCCCTATGGGCAACCAAAATTATATAATGCCACCAATTACTCTGAGTCAGACCCTGTTTTTCAACATCGGATTAAAAATCTAATACCCCTTGCATTTGGCTAAAGCCTGGAGTGTTGGCTAATTGGCTTGACCCTACTGCTCCTAGCAGGGTGGGCACGGGGGCTCTTTCATCTGACAGCCAGCCAAACCTACGCACCATCTTGTAATGGTGGGGAGCAGCGGATGCACGGAGCCGCCGCTACATGGAGCCCCCTTTTTTATTAATTAAGAATGAAGTCCTGCAAATCTGGTCAGCGAATATCCCAACCTAAGGAAGCAGCCTTTGACAAGTGACTGATTGGAAATTGGGCTACCATTAGTCACGACCACCAATCCGTCTCCGTAGAGACCTCTGGAGTAGGAGGAGGTGCCACCAGCACGTTGCTGTCCGACTTGGATAAGATGACTGGATAAGATCAATTGGGTATGATGTTAGTGATAAGTGTTATCTGCTGTCTCATCCTTACCCTAACATTCTTCAATAAGAAATGATAGAAATTTACAGTAATTGTTAAAGGCAATTATATCAGGTGATACAAATATATCTTTGGACTTCAGGAGGCATCATGCACAAACACTGAGCATACACACACATGTACATGTTGCAAAAATACTACTACATATTAGCTAAAATAAAAATACAATAAAAATGTTTAAAAGCAGTGAGGCCAAATGGGACACGAGATTGATTTTGCCCTATTCTGTTTATATATAAATGGTTCTAGAATATTCTACTGTACATCATCTCATGATTAGCCTATTACACATGTTAATGACTTCCTTATGATAATTAATAATAGTAAAAACATAATTTATTTGACTGTGCATGTGTATGATGATGTCCTTATTCCATTAGTATCATTTTCTTGTATTCATATGAATAATAGCTAAATTTATTACCTTCATTTAAGCATTTTTGCTGCAAGGTTTGTTACCTAATATTTTAACTTTGTAAGCTTCAGTAGTTCTTTTATTTTCTTTTCCATTTGTGGTCAGTTTCTCTGTTTTCTGATATAACAGCAGTAGGATCTTGATAAGGATTGTTTAGTATCTCTACAGACTATTTTTGTCTTCCCATTGATTTCTTTTGTTTTATAATAGTTTCCACTGTAATAATTTTAACTGATTTTGAAGTTTCAGCTCAATCTTTTGAAGGTCTTGAATGTTCTGAGCTTTCTCAAAATTCCACATTTAATTAGGATTACTTTGTTCAGAAACAAAATTCTTAACATATGTAGAAAAACAGAAACCTCCTTTCCAATTGTATTCCCATGTTTGTATGAGAACGTTTTACCCTCTGGCACTGTTCACATATCATGTATGGAATTTCTGTTTTGATTTGTTTTAACTGTTAAATACATGTTGATTAGTGAGTATTTGGTTATCAGTACAGGGATGTATAGGAAGAAGTAATTACATACAAAACTAGCTGTGATAATTGAAACTTATATGGATTCTTTGCTTGATTTATTGTTGATGAAGCTGCATGCTCAGATGCATGATGACTGCAGGAAGTTTGAGCCCCACAGACTCTGTTCTTCAGTTCTTTCTGTTGCTTTGTCTAAAAGATTAGTTTCTAGACAGTCTTGAGTATGTATACTGACGAGGTAGAGAAGGAATCTTTGTGCATATTAGTTGAGAATTTTGTTTATTACTAAAGAACTGTAGAATGGAGATTCCAGCTAGAAGTTTGGTGGTTTCAGAATGAATCACAAGATACAGGAGCTGCTCACTGACCTGCTGTAATAGGTGTCCTTAGTGTCAAGTATAGTTCATCAGCATGTTTCATTTCATTATGTTTCTTGTAAAATAAAATTTGTGTGCTTATCAAGCAAATGTGGAGACAAATGCATTGAACAGGTGAAAGAATTTCCCATCTGTGATTGGAAGGGTGAACGTGTGGACTGTTTACTCCAGGGAGCAGCATCAGGGAACCTGGTATCAAGAGGGCACCTGTGAGAACCTAAAACCTTGGACTATATTCTGATTCAATTAATAATTTTTATTCAAATAATGCAGAAGGCAGCTGCAGAAATGAAATCAGTCTTCTTTCTTGTTTCTTTGTAAGATTTAACTGAATTTACATATTTATCTAACTTTACATGTCTGAGCATGGTTGGGAGATTACTTTCCTTGGTCCTCATCTCCTAAATGGCTCTACCTCTGAAAGAGATACACCTTCACTATCTGCTGTGAACAGCCTGTAGGCAGGCAGTTAAGGTCTCAGCCTCAGGGCCCCTCTCTTGATGAAATGCTGATGGAGTCAATCTTATGAGGCATTGTGCTGATAAACATAGAGGACTCAGGTCTAGAAGTTTTTTTCACTGCGTGTAATCATCATCCTCTGGCTCTAGGTTTTCCATTTTCCCAGAGTGTCTTCAAGGATGTTTCTTTGTCCTGGGTCAGAATAAACAAGATAGAAAAGATGGCAGAGACCGTATACAAGCTCCTCCTTATGCCATACTAGCTTTGTTTTGTTTTGTTTTGTTTTGTTTTGTTTTGTTTTGTTTTATGAGATAGCATTATGTGTGAGAAACCAGGCTGAGGGAAACCAGGCCTTTAACAGCTCCCACCTGAGAGCCAATTAACCATTTGTTGGGAGCTGAGTTACCTTCCTCTTTCACACAAGGCTGCTCCTCAGAACTGGATGGTCTTTTTGCCCTGAATTGACACCTAGGACTCTTAAGAAAGAACCAGCATTCCAAGATATGCAGGCACCAGGACTCAGAAATGAATAACAGGATGTCCCAAGCCTGCCATTTACACCCTCCCATATGTCCTTCACCTTGAAGCCTTTGTTCCCCCTCCTCAGTTCCCCTCCCCCCACCCCCCCTGCTCCTTTATGCTGTATGTATATAACTGGGTATTGTGCCTTAGTAAAATGAGACTGTGACAAAAACTTAACAACTCATGGTCTCCGCTTCTTTCTCTTCCCGCCCGTCCTTTCTTACAGACAAATGGTCCTCCTCGACCCAACGAAATGACTAAGTCCCGCGGGTTCGGGGCAGTTCTACTGTGTTTCAGCTCTGGCTGTCCTGGAACTTGATTTATATACCAGGCTGGTCTTGAACGCTTAGATCTACCTGCCTTTCTCCCCTGAGAGAGGGATTAATCCCTGAGTGCTGGGATTAGAGTCATGTGTCTCCACCACCCAGTGTCTAGCATCGTTATTAGGAAATAGAACATTTTTTTGTTTTGCTTTTTTAAAGATTTATTTATTATTATATATAAGTACACTGTTGCTGTCTTCAGACGCACCAGAAGAGGGCATCAGATCTCATTACAGATGGTTGTGAGCCACCATGTGGTTGCTGGGATTTGAACTCAGGACCTTCAGAAGAGCAGTCAGTGCTCTTAACCACTGAGCCATCTCTCCAGCCTGAAATAGAACATCTTATATGTAATTTTTCCTAGAAACTAGAATGGGACAGTGTCAGCAAATTGTACAGCAACAAGAAGCCTCACTCATGAAGTCTGAGCAAAGTACTTTACTTTAAATGTACACAACAACATAAAAGGAAGTTTGTCTTTGGGACCTTATAGGAAAACAACAGTAATAACCCCCCTTAGTGCACATGACCTATCATACTTCTTGTTCTTGATTAATTTTAGAAACGTGACATGAGTTGTTTCTGATATGAAACCTTAAATTAAATCAGAAAATGGTTTTATATATATAATATTATATATATATAATATATATATTATATATATTGTCTGCTGCTTTCATAAAGCACAATGACCAAGGCAACCTAAAAAAGAAAGAGGTTACTTTGGGTAATGCTTCCAGAGGGTAAGAGTCTACCATGGCAGGGAGGCCTGAGAGCAAGCAGCATGTTGGTGAAATAGAAAGCTGATAGTTCACACCCTTAGCCACAATCACTAAGGAGGGAGACAGAACTGAGGTGGTTTGTGGCTATTTTTTTTCTCAGACCCTGTCATCATTGTCATGATTTATTCAATAGTTGTCCAAAACTAAATTTCCCAAAACATTTGGCCAACTAGAGCTTACATTCAAGTACATATTCATGCTATAATTGTGCTCAAAGGCACATTTTAGAGGGTGTTAATATCAATGTAGAAAATATGCCTTTAATATCTTGTTTGGTTATCTGTTTGTTTATTTCTATATCCCTGATTGGCCTAATATGTGATATGGAGACACTGCTGGCTTCTAACTCACATATACCTGTTTGTCTAAGCCTCCCGAGCACTAGGATCAAAGCTCTTCCTCACTGAGCCTGGCTAGAATTTCACTTTTATTTATTTATTTTTTATATTGCTGCTTGAATGCAGCAAGAATCTTGTTCATTTGTTTCACCTATAATTTAATGGAGTGATCCAGCTCCTTCACCTTGTATTGAAACTGATGTCTGTCCTCTCTGTGGTGGACAGGCTCTTTATTGAAATACTATGAGGCATACAGAGTTCTTCATTTCTGGTTTCATTTCCAGTTGAGGATTTCTGAGATTTTCAATTTCTCTAGATCATAATCTTCACGTCCTGAATTATTCTATTTCCTCAGCCATTTGTGAGACTTCTCTTGTTCTTGAATCAGCTTGTTCCCATCCTATTTGAGTTCAGGAGCTTGTTTCCTCTTTCTGTCATTTGACCTTGTTGAATAGTCTTCAGATTGCACTTTGTGTTCTGTATCTAGAATTTCATTTAAATTTCATTTCAGTGGGAGCACTGATATTGCGTTAGAGATTTGGGGTAGGGATATTCTATCAATGCTTGTCATATTGCTTTGGTTCCAGCCTGTCAGTTGTCTTCCTACCTGGCTTTAGGTTAGGATGGGTGGTTTTCAATGTGAGATTTTACACTTAAGGTTTGATTGATAATCTAGGATGGGGGGTGGCAGATAATAGGGTACAGCAAACTACTAGATCTAGCTCTGGCCTCAGCAGGTAATAAGCATGTGAGAAGCCTGTGGGTATTTACCAGGTCCCAAACAGATTGACATGTGTGCTTTTGAGGTATGTAGACATACCTCTATAATTTACAATTAATGAGGAATAAAAATTTGCTTAGTAAATGCTAGTATTTTGTGTAGCTTTATAAAATATGTTTTCTGAATCTTTCAGATCTTTATTGGTTCCTCATGGGACTAATTTCTTCTTCTTTTATTAGATATTTTCTTCATTTACATTTCAAATACTATCCCAAAAGTGCCCTGTACGATACCCTCGCCCTGCTCCCAAACCCACCCACTTCTGCTTCCTGGCCCTGGCATTAACTTGTACTGGGGCATATGATCTTCGCAAGACCAAGGGCTTCTCCTTCCACTGATGGCTGACTAGGCCATCCTCTGCTACATATGCAACTAGAGACACAGTTCTGGGGGGTACTGATTAGTTCAAAATTTTGATCCTCCTATAGGGTTGCCGAAGCCTTTAGCTCCTTGGTTACTTTCTCTAGCTCCTTCTTTAGGGGCCCTGTGTTCCATCCAATAGATGACTGTGAGATCTACTTCTGTATTTGCCAGGCACTGGCATAGCCTTACAAGAGACCGTTATATCAGGGTCCTGTCAGCAGGCTCTTGTTGGCATATTCCTAGTGTCTGGGTTTGGTGGTTGTTTATCAGGTGGAACCCCAATTGGGGCAGTCTCTTGATGGTCATTCTTTCAGGCTCTGCTCTGAACTTTGTCTCTGTAACTCTTTCCCTGGGTATTTTGTTCCCCATTCTAAGAAGGAACAAAGTATCCACACTTTGGTCTTCCTTCTTCTTGAGTTTCATGTGTTTTGCAAATTGTATCCACTTATCAGTGAGTGCACATCATGTGTGTTCTTTTGTGATTGGGTTAACTCACTCAGGATGATATCCTCCAGATACATTCATTTGCCTAAGAATTTCATAAATTCATTGTTTTTAATAACTGAATAGTACTCCATTGTGTAAATGTACCACATTTTCTGTATCCATTCTTCTGTTGAGGGACATCTGGTTTGTTTCCAGCTCTTGACTATTATAAAAAGGGCTGCTATGAACATAGTGGGGCATGTGTCCTTATTACAAGTTGGAATATCTTCTGGGTATATGCCCAGGGGAGGTATTTCTGGATCTTCTGGTAGTACTGTGTCCAATTTTCTGAGGAAACGCCAAACTGATTTCCAGAGTGTTTGTACCAGCTTGCAATCCCATCAGCAATGAAGGAATGTTCCTCTTTCTCCACATCCTTGCCAGCATCTGATGTCACCTGAATTTTTGATCTTAGCCATTCTGACTGGTATGAGGTGGAATCTCAGGGTTGTTTTGATTTGCATTTCCCTGATGATTAAGGATGTTGAACATTTTTTCAGGTGCTTCTCGGCCCTTCGGTATTCTTCAGTTGAGAATTCTTTCTTTAGCACTGTACCCCATTTTTAATGGGGTTATTAGATTTCCTGGACTACATCTTCTTGAGTTCTTTGTATATATTGGATATTAGTCCCTATTCGATTTAGGATTGGTAAAGATCTTTCCCAATCTGTTGGTTGCCTCTTTGTCTTATTGACAGTGTCTTTTGCCTTACAGAAGCTTTGCAATATTATAAAGTCCCATTTGTGGATTCTTGATCTTACAGCTCAAGCCATTGCTGTTCTGTTCAGGAATTTTTCCCCTATGCCCTTATCTTCCAGGCTTTTCCCCACTTTCTCCTATATAAGTTTCAGAGTCTCTGGTTTTATGTGGAGTTCCTTGATCCACTTAGACTTGAGCTTTGTAGGAGATAAGAATGGGTCAATACACATTCTTCTACATGATAACTACCAGTTGTGCCAGCACCATTGGTTGAAAATGCCCCCCCCCCTCCACTGGATGTTTTTAGCTCTCTTGTCAAAGATCAAGTGACCATAGATGTGTGGGTTCATTTCTGGGTCTACAGTTCTATTCCATTGATCTACCTGTCTGTTGCTGTACCAGTACCATGCAGTTTTTGCCCCAATTGCTCTGTAGTACAGTTTGAGGTCAGGCATGGTGATTCCACCACAGGTTCTTTTATTGTTGAGAATAGGTTTTGCTATCTTAGGTTTTTTGTTATTCCAGATGTATTTGCATATTGCCCTTTCTAACTCTGTGAAGAATTGAGTTGGAATTTTGATGGGGATTGTATTGCATCTGTAGATTGCTTTTGGCAATATAGCCATTTTGACTATATTAATCCTGCCAATCCAAGAGCATGGGAAATCTTTCCATCTTCTGATATCTTCTTTGATTTCTTTCTTCAGAGACTTGAAGTTCTTATCATACATATCTTTCACTTCCTTAGTTAGAGTCACACCCAGGTATTTTATATTATTTGTGACTATTGTAAAGGGTGTTGCTTCCATAATTTCTTTCTCAGCCTGATTATTTTTTGTATAGAGAAAGACTACTGATTTGTTGGACTTAATTTTATATCTAGTTACTTTGCTGAAGTTGTTTATCAGGTTTAGGAGTTCTCTGGTTGAATGTTTGGAGTCACTGGAGTATATTTTCATATGATCTGCAAATAGTGATATTTTGACTTCTTCCTTTCCAATTTGTATCCCCTTGACCTCCTTTTGTTGTCTAATTGCTCTGGCTAGGACTTCAAATACTATATAGAATAGGTAGGGAGGAAGTAGGCAGCCTTGTCAGGTCCCTGATTAAGTGGAATTGCTTCAAGTTAATCTCCATTTAGTTTGATGTTGGCTACTGGTTTGCTGTATATTGCCTTAATTATGTTTAGGTATAGGCCTTGAATTCTTGATCATTCCAAGACTTTTATCATGAAAGGGTGTTGAATTTTGTCAAATGCTTTCTGAGCATCTAAGGATTTGATCATTTGGTTTTTGTCATTGAGTTTGTTTCTATAGTGCATTATGTTGATAGATTTATGTATATTCAACCATCCCTGCATTCCTGGAATGAACCCTACTTGATCATGAAGGATGATTGTTTTCATGTGTACTTGGATTCGGTTTGTGAGGATTTTATTGAGTATTTTTGCATCGATATTCATAAGGGAAATTGGTCTGAAGTTCTCTATCTTTGTTGGGTCTTTTTGTGTTTTAGATATCAGAGTAATTGTGGCTTCATAGAATGAATTGGGTAGAGAAGTTCTGTTTCTGTTTTGTGGAATAGTTTGAGGATAACTGGAATTCTGTCTCCTTTGAAGGTCTGATAGAACACTGCACTAAACCCTTCTGGTCCTGGAGTTTTTTTTTTTTTTTTTTTTTTGGTTGGGAGACTATTAATGACTGTTTCTATATCTTTAGAGGATTTGGAGCTGTTTAGATTGTTAATCTGATCCTGATTTAACATTGGTACCTGGTATCTGTCTAGGAATTTGTCCATTTCATCCAGGTTTTCCAGTTTTGTTGAGTATAGCCTTTTGTAGTAGGATCTGATGATGTTTTGGATTTCCTCAGGTTCTGTTGTTATGTCTCCCATTTCATTTCTGATTTTGTTAATTAGCATATGGTCCATGTTCTCTCTAGTTATTCTGGCTAACAGTTTATCCATCTTGTTGATTTTATCAAAAAAAAAAAAAAAAAGCTCCTGGTTTGGTTGATTCTTTGAATAGTTCTTTTTGTTTCTACTTGGTTGATTTCGGCCCTGAGTTTGATTATTTCCTGCCTTCCACTTCTCTTTGGTGAATTTGCTACCTTTTGTTCTAGAGCTTCTAGGTGTGCTGTAAGGTTCTATTGTATGCTCTTTCTTGTTTATTTTGGTGGCACTCAGAGCTATGAGTTTTCCTCTTAGGACTAATTTCTTTTCTTTTCTTTTTTCTTTTTTCTTTTTTTTTTCATTGTGTCTCATAAGTTTGGGTATGTTGTGGCTTCATTTTCATTAAACGCTAGAAAGTCTTCAATTTCTTTCTTTATTTCTTCCTTGACCAAGGTATCATTGAGTAGCATCTTCTTCATCTTACATGTCAACGTTCTTTTCTATTATTTTTGTTGGGCTTTGAACAAGGAGATAGGAATGGATCAATTCGCATTCTTCTACATGTTGACCGCCAGTTGTGCCAGCACCATTTATTGAAAATGCTGTCTGTTTTCCACTGGAAAGTTTTAGCTTCCTTGTCAAGATAATGTGACCAAAGGTGTGTGGGTTCATTTCTGGGTCTTTAATTCTATTCCATTGGTCTACCTGTACCATGTAGTTTTTATCACAATTGCTCTGTAGTACAGCTTGAGGTCAGGCATGGTGATTCCACCAGAGGTTCTTTTATTGTTGAGGATAGTGTTTGCTATCCTAAGTTTTTTATTATTCCAGATGAATTTACAAATTTCCCTTTCTATCTCAGTGAAGAATTGAGTTGGAATTTTGATATGGATTGCATTGAATCTGTAGATTGCTTCGGGCAGGATAGACATTTTGACTATATTAATCCTGATAATCCACGAGCATGGGTGATCTTTCCATCATCTGAGATCTTCTTCAATTTCTTTCTTCAGAGATTTGAAGTTCTTGTCATACAGATCTTTCACTTCCATCGTTAAAGTCACACCAAGGTATTTTATATTATTTGTGACTACTGTGAAGGGTGTTGTTTCCCTAATTTCTTTCTCATCCTGTTTATCTTTTTTGTAGAGAAAGGCCACTGATTTGTTTGAGTTAGTTTTATATCCAGGTACTGCGCTGAAGCTGTTTATCAGGATTAGGAGTTCTCTGGTGGAATCTTTAGGGTCACTTATATAAACTATCATATCATCTGCAAATAGTGATATTTTACTTCTTCCTTTCCAATTTGTATCCCCTTGATCTCCTTTTGTTGTTAAATTGCTCTGACTAGGACTTCAAGTACTATATTAAATAGGTAGGGAGAAAGTGGGCAGCCTTGTCTAGTCCCTGATTTTAGTAGGATTGCTTCCAGTTTCACTCCATTTACTTTGATGTTGGCTACTGGTTTGTTGTATATTGCCTTTATTATGTTTAGGTAAGGGTCTTGAGTTCCTGATAATTCCATGACTTTTATCATGAATGGGTGCTGGATTTTGTCAAATGCTTTCTCAGCATCTAAGGAGATGATCATGTGATTTTTGTCTTTGAGTTTGTTTATATAGTGGATTACGTTGATGGATTTCCATATATTAAACCATCCCTGCATTCCTGGGATGAAGCCTACTTGGTCGTGATGGATGATTGTTTTGATGTGTTCTTACATTCTGTTTGTGAGGATTTTATTGAGTATTTTTGCATCAATATTCATAAGGGATATTGGTCTAAAGTTCTCTTTCTTTGTTGGATCTTTGAGTGGTTTAGGTATCAGAGTAATTGTGGCTTCGTAGAACAAATTGGGTAGAGTACCTTCTGTTTCTATTTTGTGGAATAGCTTAAGGAGAGTTGGTATTAGGTCTTTTCTGAAGGTCTGATAGAACTCTGTACTAAACCCATCTAGTCCTGGGCTTTTTTGGGTTGGGAGACTATTAATGACTGCTTCTATTTCTTTAGGGGAAATGGGACTGTTAAGATTGTTAATCTGATCCTGATTTAACTTTGGTACCTGGTATCTGTCTAGGAAGTTGTCCATTTCATCCAGGTTTTCCAGTTTTGTTGAATATAGGCTTTTGTAGTAGGATCTGATGATGTTTTGGATTTCCTCAAAATCAATTGTTATATCTCCTATTTCATTTCTGATTTTTAAAATTCTGATACTGTTCCTCTGCCCTCTAGTTAGCCTGGCTAAGAGTTTATCTATCTTGTTGATTTTCTCAAAGAACCAGCTCCTGGTTTGGTTCATTCTTTGAATAGTTCTTTTTGTTTCCACTTGGTTGATTTCAGCAATGAATTTGATTATTTCCTGCAGTCTACTCCTCTTAGGTGAATTTGCTTCCTTTCGTTCTAGAGTTTCTGGGTGTTCTGTCAGACTGCTAGTATATGCTCTTTCTAGTTTCTTTTTGGAGGCACTCAGGGCTATGAGTTTTCCTCTTAGGACTGCTTTCATTGTGTCTCATAAGTTTGGGTATGTTGTGGCTTCATTTTCATTAAACTCTAAAAAGTCTTTAATTTCTTTCATTATTTCTTCCTTGACCAAAGTATCATTGAGTAGAGTGCCGTTCAGTTTCCACGTGAATGTTGGCTTTCTATTATTTCTGCTGTTATTGAAGATCAGCCTTAGTCCGTGGTGATCTGTTAGGATGCATGGGATAATTTCAATATTTTTTTTTCTGTGAAGACCTGTTTTTTGACCAGTTTTAGAGTAGGTACCATGAGGTGCTGAGAAGAAGTTATATCCTTTTGTTTTAGGATAAAATGTTCTATAGATATCTGTTAAATCCATTTGTTTCATAACTTCTGTTAATGTCCATATGTCTCTGTTTAGTTTCTGTTTCCAGGATCTGTCCATTGGTGAGAGTGAGGTATTGAAGTCTCCCACTATTGTTGCGTGAGGTGCAATGTGTGCTTTGAGCTTTACTAAAGTTCCTTTAATGAATGTGGCTGCCCTTACATTTTGAGCATAGATATTTAGAATTGAGAGTTCATTTTGGTGCATTTTCCCTTTGATGAGTATGAAGTGCCTCTCCTTGTCTTTTTTGATAACTTTGGGTTGGAAGTCAATTTTATTCAATATTAGAATGGCTACTCCTTGTTTGTTCGAGCCATTTGCTTGTTCAATTGTTTTCTAGCCTTTTACTCTGAGGTAGTGTCTGTCTTTGTCTCTGAGGTGGGTTTCCTGTAAGCATCAAAATGTTGGGTCTTGTTTGCGTAGCCAGTGTGTTAGTCTATCCCTTTTTACTGGGGAATTGAGTCCATTGATGTTAAGAGAAATCAAAGAAAAGTTAGTGTTATTTCTTCTCATTTTTGATGTTAAAGATGGGAATCTGTTCTTGTGGTTGTCTTCTTTTAGTTTTGTTAAAGGATTACTTTCTTATTTTTCCTAGCGTGTAGTTTCCATCTTTGAATTGGGGTTTTCCTGTTATTATCCTTTGAAGGCCTGTATTTATGGAAATATTTTGTGTAAATTTAGTTTTGTCATGGAAAACTTTGGTTTCTCCATCTATGATAATTGACAGTTTTGCTGGGTATATTAGCTTGGGCTGGCATTTGTGTTCTCTTAGTGTCTGTATAACATCTGTCCAGGATCTTCTGACTTTCATAGTCTCTGGTGAGAAATCTGGAGTGATTCTAATAGGCCTGCCTTTATATGTTACTTGACCTTTTTCCCTTACTGCTTTCAATATTGTGTCTTTATTTAGTGCATTTGTTGTTCTGAATATTATGTATGGGGAAGATTTTCTTTTCTGGTCCAGTTTGTTTGGAGTTCTGTTGGCTTCTTGTATGTTTATAGGCATCTGTTTCTTTAGGTATGAGGAGTTTTCTTCTATGATTTTTTTGAAGATATTTGCTGGCCCTTTAAATTGAGAATCATCATTCTCATCTACTCCTATTATCTGTAGGTTTGGTCTTCTCATTGTGTCCTGGATTTCTTGGATGTTTTGAGTTATGATCTTTTTGCATTTTGTATTTTCTTTGATTGTTGTGTCCATGATCTCTATGGAATCTTTTGCACCTGAGATTCTCTCTTCCATCTCTTGTATTCTGTTGCTGATGCTCACATCTATGGTTCCTGATTTCTTTCCTAGGGTTTCTATATCCAGAGTTGTCTCTCTTTGGGTTTTCCTCAGTGTTTCTACTTCTATTTTTAGATCTTGAACCTTTTCTTAAATTCCATCACCTGTTTGGTTGTGTTTTCCTGTAATTCGTTAAGGGACTTTTGTGTTTCTTCTACCTGTTTAGCAGTGTTTGCCTGTAGCTCTTTAAAGGCTTCTACTTGTTTAGCAGTGTTCTCTTGTGATTCCTTGAGGGATTTTTGTATTTCCTCTTTAATGGCTTCTACCTGTTTAGCAGTGTTCTCCTGTAGTTCCGTGAAGAATTTTTTTCTTCTTTAAGGGCTTCTTCCTGTTTACCATTGTTCTCCTGTATTTCTTTAAGTGTGTTATTAACATCCTTCTTATAATCTTCTACCATCATGATGAGATATGATTTAAAATCCACATCTTGCTTTTCAGGTGTATCCAGGACTCATTGCAGTGGTCATACTGGGTTCTGATGATGCCCATTTTTCTTGGTTTCTGTTAGTGAGATTCTTATGTTTGCTTTTTGCCATCTGAAGATTTCTGATGTTAATGTCCAAGCTGTCACTGGTTTGAGCTTTATTCTCCTCTGATTCTGTTAGCCCTTGACAGCACTTCTGGCAGAACAACTCTCCCTGGAGATTCAGTGATCAGAGCACTCTCTGCAGGCAAGCTCTTCTCTTGCAAATCCAGTGTCTAGCAGACTGGAGCTCTGATCCACTTCCTGAGGTCTAGGGTCAGAACTCTCACAGCAGGCTGCCAGACTCTCTTCTGTAATCCTGAGGTGATCCCAAGTTCCTAGGGTGTGGAGAGCACACAAGCTGCCCCAGTCATGTCCGCTTTGCTGAGAAGGAGAATGGCAGGTGTGGCCCTGGCTGGAAGAGATCCCAGACTCCGGTTGGGTGGAGTTCCTCTGTTCCTGCTGCTGGAACCAAACCCTCTGCGGTTCCCAAAGCCAACACTGGGCTCCACTCACCTGTAACCCAGAGGTGATCCTAATGTCCTGGGGTGTGGACAGCACACAAGTGGACCTAGCCACCTCTGCTGGTCTCAGAGGGAAGATGGCGGGGGAGTGGCTCTGGCTGGAATAGACTCCAGCCTCCAGTTGGGCAGAATTCCTCTGTTCCTGCTACAGTTGTCACCAGAGGCCCCTGGGTTCCCAAAGCTAATACTGGGCTCCAATCTCCCGTATCCCCGAGGTGATCCTAATGTCCTGGGGTGTGGAGAGCACACAAGCGGACCTAGCCACCTCTCTTGGCTCAGAGGGCTTCTTATATAATTTTATTGAAGATATTTACTGGTCCTTTAAGTTGAAAATGTTCATTCTTATCTATACCTATCATTCTTTGGTTTGATCTCATTGTGTCATGGATTTCTTGGATGTTTTGAGTTAGGATCTTTTTGTATTTTGCATTTTCTTTGATTGTTGAGTCCATGTTTTCTATGGAATCTTCTGCACTTGAAATCTCTGTTCCATCTCTTGTATTCTGTCGCTGATGCTTGCATTCATGGTTCCTGATTTCTTTACTAGGATTTCTGTCTCGAGAATCATCTCTGTTTGGGTTTTCTTTATTGTTTCTACTTCCATTTTTAGATCCTGGATGGTTTTGTTCAATTCTTTCACATGTTTCATTTTGTTTTCCTGTAACTCTTTAACGGATTTTTGTTTTTCCTCTTTAAGGGCTTCTAGCTGTTTACCTGTGTTTTCCTATATTTCCTTCTTAAAGTTCTCCATCATCATCATGAGAAGTGAGTTTAGATCCATGTCTTGCTTTTCTGGTGTGATAGTGTATCCAGGACTTGCTATGGTGGTAGAGTTTGGTTCTGATGATGCCAAGTAACCTTGGTTTCTGTTGCTTCTGTTCTTATGCTTGCCTCCTGCCATCTGATTATCTTAAGTGCTTGATGCTCTCAGTATATCTGATTGGAGCATGTCCTTCTTATCATCCTGGTTGATTCAGGACTATTCAGAGTCCAGCTTTCTCTGTGATCCTGTGATTCTGGGCTCCTATGTACCTGAGATTCTGGGTGAGTCATAGTTATTGACAGTCAAACTTCCTCTGAGACCCTGAGATCCTGGTGTGACCAAGCTCCTGTTATCCTGGGATCCTGGAATCCTAAGATCCTGGGCCTGTTACACTGACTGGAAGTGGTTTCTCCTCTGAGGACTGTGGGTCTGTCTGGTGTGTTTGAAACCAAGGTATACCAGTACTTATCAGAAGGAACCTGAGCTGCTGATCAGGCAGGTCTCCTGTTTCCTTCCTCCTGCTGTCACAGGCTTGTTACAATTCGATTAGAACCGATGGTGTGGTACACTCATCCTAAGATCATGTGGAGAGTCCTCTGGGGACCGTAGGTTGGTCTGCTGAGTCTGTGCCCAATGCGACCTGCAGCTGGCGCCACTGGAAGGGTGCGTATCTACTTTTATGTTGAGGTCCTTCATTCTTCCACATGTAGACATCCAGTTAGTCCAGCACCATTTGCTTGAACATGCTTTCATATTTCCAGTATATGGTTTTGGCTTTATGAAAAATCAAGTGCCCATAGGTATGTGGGTTTATTTCTGCATATTCAAATCAATTCCATTGATCAACATGCCTGTTTCTTAATAATACTATGCAGTTTTTTATCATTACTGCTCTGTAGTACAGATTGTGGTCAGGAATGGTGATTCTTCCTGAAGTTCTTTTATTGTTCAGGATTGTTTTGGCTATCCTGAGTTTTTAGTTTTTCCACATGAAATTGAAAATTTCTCTATAAAGTGTGTTGGAATTTTTATGGGTATTGCATTGAATCTGTAGATTGTTTTTGGCAAGATGATCACTATGTTATCCTATCCATGAGCATGGAAATCTTTTCATCTTCTGATATCTCATTCAACTTTTTTCTTTATTGACTATAAGTTCTTGTCATGCAGCTCATTCACTTAGTGTTAGAGTCACACCAAGATATTTTATATTATTTCTGGCTATTCTAATGGGTGTTGTTTCCATAATTTCTTTCTTGGTCCATTTTCATTTGTATAAAGGAAAGCTACTAATTTCTTTTGAGTTAATTTTTTATCCAGCTACTTTGGTGAAGGTGTTTATCAGCTATAGGAGTTCTTCAGGAGCAGTTTTGGTTCTTTATGTATCCTATCATAGCATGAACAAATAGCAATACTTTGACTTCTTCCTTTTGAATTTGTATCCTCTTGATCTATTTAGTTGTCTTATTACTCTAGCTAGAATTTCAGTTACTATAGTGGGGTAATGGCTAGCCTTGTCTTGTCCAGCATTTTAGTGGAAATGCTTTAAGTTTCTCTCCATTTAATTCGATGTTTGGTATTTTCTTGCTATATATTTCTTTGATGTTTTTGTATCCCTTATTTCTCTAATACCTTTAACAAGAATGGGTGTTAGATTTTATCCAAGGCTTTTTCAGCATCTAATAAGATGAACATGTGATTATTTTCTTTCAGTTTATTTATATGGTGAATTATGTTGATGGATGTTCAGATATTGAACCATCCATGCATTCCTGGGACAAAGCCTATTTCATCTTGATGAATGATGATGTCTTTGATGTGCTCCTATACTGGGTTTGTGAGTATTTTATTGAGTATTTCTGCTTCAATGTTCATAAGAGAAATTGCTTTGAAATTCTCTTTGTTGTGTCTTTGTGCAGTTTAGGTATCAGATTCTATGATAGCCTCGTAGAATGAGTTTGTCAGTGTTCCATTTGTTTCTATTTTGTCAAATAGTTTGAGGAGTATTGGAATTAGCTCTTAGAAAGTCTGGTAGAATTTCAAACCAAAACCATTTGGCCCTGGGATTTTTTTGGTTAGGAGACTTTTAATACTTGCTTGTATTTATTTAGGGGTTATAGGGCTGTTTACATAGTTTCCCTGATCTAGATTTAACTTTGCTTAGTGGTATCTGTCTAGAAAATCATCCATTTCATGAAGATTTTCCAATTTTGTGGAGTAAAGGTTTTTGAAATTAGACCTAATGATTCTTTGAATGTCTTCAATGTCATTTGTTATGTCTCTGTTTTCATAATTGATTTTGTTTATTTGGATTCTGTCTCACTTGTTTTTGGTTATTTTGGGTAAGGGTTTGTCTTGTTTATTTTTTTAAAGAACCAGCTCTTAGCTTCCTTGATTTTATTTATTTATTTATTTATTTATTCATTTATTTATTTATTTATTTATTTATTTATGTTTTTGTTGTTGTTGTTGTTTCTAATTGACTGATTTAAGCCCTGATTTTGATGATTTCCTGCCTTCTTCTCCTCTTTGGTGTGCTTGCTTCTTTTTTCCCCCCCAGACCTCTTTGGTGTAATTTTAAGTTGCTGATATGAGAACTTTCTAATTTCTTTATGGAGGCACTTAGTGCTATGACTTTTCCTCTTAGAACTTCTTTCATTGTGTCCATATACTTGAGTATGTTGTGCCTTCATTTTGATCGAATTCAGAAAGTCTTTAATTTCTTCCTTTCTTTTGTCCCCAACACAGAGATCATTGAGTAGACAGTTGTTTGATTTCCCAGAATGTGTACACTTTTCAGTGTTTCTGTTGTTGAAGTCTAGCTTTAATCCATGGTGGTCTGATAAGATACAAGGCTTTATTTCATTTTTCTTGTATCTGTTGAGGCTTGCTTTGTGACTGAGTGTATACACTCAATTTTGGATAAGGATCTATGAGATGCTGAGAAGAAGGTATGTTCTTTTGTGATTTTGTGAAAAACTATATAGATGTCTGTTAGGCTCATAATATTTATTAGTTTCATTGTTTCTCTGTTTAGTTTTTGTCTGGATGTTCTGGTGAGAGTGGGGTGTTGAATACTCTCAATATTAATGTGTGTGGTTTGATGGATGATTTAAGCTTTAGCAATGTTTCTTTTACAAATTTGGGTACCCTTGTGTTTGGGGCATAGATGTTCAGAGTTGAGATATCATCTTGTTAGGTTTTTCCTTTGAGTATGAAGTGTCTTTTCCTGTCTTTTTTTTTTTTTTTTATTAATTTTGGTTGAAAGTCTATTTTATTATATACTAGAATGGCTACTCCAGCCTGCTTCTTGGGTCCATTGACTGGGAGAACTTTTTTCTAGGCTTTTACTCTGAGGTAATGTCTATCTTTATGGCTAAGGTGTGTTTATTGTATGCAGCAGAATACTGGACCCTGTTTTCCCATCTATTCCAGTCCTCTGTGTCTTTTTATTGGAGGAATTGAGTCCATTTATGTTGAAAAACATTAATAACCAGTGATTTTTATTTCCTGTTATTTTGATGTTGGTGTTACGTGTGTGTGTGTGTGTGTGTGTGTGTGTGTGTGTGTGTGTGTGTAAGGTGGGGGCACATTTTATTTCTTAACTCTAACTTTATTATAATTTAAATCTTCTCTTTAGTCTTTATCAATTACTATAAGTTTGAAAAGTATTCAACTCAAGTCAGGATTTTTAAAAAATCATTAATTGATCTAAACAATATTAGTGATGGTTTGAATATGCTTGGCATTTGTCTCATTGCTTTGTGAAACTTCCCCACAGTATCAAATGGGACCCCTGGGGAAAACTGCCGCTTTATTCTCTGTGCTATCTTTTGTTACTCACATTTTCATCCCATTCACCCCTTTTCTGTTTCATGTATGTTTTGAGGCAGGTTTTGGGTGGGTAGCTAGGCTGTCATGTATTCATAATTCCAAGTGACCCGGTATATGATGGTAAGGGTTTCTGTAACTCACTCCCCTTCCTCTCACTGTTACAGCCTTTCCCCTTACCCCACTTTGTACTTAGCAATCTCTGAAATGATAGTTTCCTGTTGCCAACTATGTTTTTCTGATTTATGTTTCCAGCAGCAAAAGGGTATAGTGTAAGTAGAACTATTTTATAGCAATTCCAGTATTTCTATATAATGATGCTTTGAATATGTTTGGCCCACAGAGTGGCACTATTAGGTGGTGTGGCCTTGTTGGAGTAGGTGTGGGCTTGTTGGAGGAAGTGTGGCACTGTAGGGGTGGGCTTTGATACCCTCTTTCAACTTGCTGGTGAGAGTGATTTGATTTCCTTTGGAACAAAATGTATAACTCTGTTTCTTTAACACCGTGCCTGCCTAGATGCTGCTCTGCTTTCTGCCATGATGATAATGGACTGAATCTCTGAACTTATAAGCCAGCTCCAATTGAATGTCATTCTTTATAAAAGCTTCCTTGGTCATGTTGTCTCTTGACAGTGCTGAAAACCCTAACTACGACAGAATTTGGTACCACGGACTTGCTGCAATAGGCCTGATTTTCTTTTTGTTTTGAGGAATGTGGACTTTGGGATTTTGGATTTGAGCAGTTATAAAATGTTTTAAGTGGGGCTTAATGGACCATCCTAGTAAGAATATGGAAGAAATTGGGTGCTGTGAGTGATTTGAACTGTATAAAACCAGCCCAAGATGATGTAGTTAAGAAGAATTTTAGGATGTGGCCTAGCGACTGTTCTTGTGATTGTTTTTGGTGAAGGTTGTGACTGCTTTTTCTCTTGTCCTAATAGTCTATTAATAGTCTATGTAAGTATAAGGTAAAGAGATTCTTTCTTTCTTTCTTTCTTTCTTTCTTTTTTTTTTCGAGATTTTCATTAATAGCCTTGATAACAGATGTCTCAAAAAACCTTGGTAGAAATTCTGTTTTGTGGTTACTAAAGTTCGCTGTCATGGAGAGCTTTTGATGAAAAGGAGGAAGCTGAGAAAGAAAAAAAATACAACATGTACAGTTAAAATAATCAAGGGTCAACAGAAAGTGCAATGGAGCTAAATCCTGTGTTTAAGGAGATAAACAGATTAAGGGAGTGGTGATCTAAAAGCCCGATTCCACCCATATAAACTTATTGTTTCTTTTAGCTGTTGAACAAGGAATAGTTGTCAACTTAGTTGTTATAACCTGATTATTGTTTTCATTTGGAACTTTAATCTGGAATAAACTACAATCTAGAAATGCAGCGCATACTCATGATCCAGAATATCAGGCTGGAAGACACAGACTTTTGATCTGGATGTTGAGGAACAGTGGTCATGAAAAGTTTAGGCCCAGGCATGGTCTTAGTCAGGGTTTCTATTCCTGCCCAAACATCATGACCAAGAAGCAAGTTGGGGAGGAAAGGGTTTATTCACCTTACACTTCCACATTGCCGTTGATCTCCAAAGGATGTCAGGTCTGGAACTCAAGCAGGTCAGGAAGCAGGAGCTGATGCAGAAGCCATGGAGGGATGTTACTTATGGCTTGCTTCCCCTGGCTTGCTCAGCTTGATTTCTTATAGAACTCAAGACTACCAGCCCAGGGATGGTCCCACCCACAAGGGGCCCTTCCCCCTTGATCACTAATTGAGAAAATGCCTTACAGCTGGATCTCATGGAGGCATTTCCTCAACTGAAGCTCCTTTCTCTGTGATAACTCCAGCTTGTGTCAAGTTGACACAAAACTAGCCAGTACAGGTACACACCTTTAATCCCAGGAGACAGGCAAGGAAATCTCCAAGTTTAAGGCCAACTTGGTACAGAGAGAGCTCCAGGTAGGGAAAAGCTTAGGTCCAGGAGTGGTGGACCACACCTTAAATCAAGCATTCAGGAGACAGAGTCATGCAGACCTCTGAGTTTAAGGTCAGTCTACAGATCAAGTTCCAGGACAGCCAAGTTTAGGCAATGAAAGAAATCATTGAAAATAGAAAGCTAGTGAAAATGTAATAGAACAAAGGGCATCATGTTCCAGACCAGGCAAGTAGCAAAACTTGGCAGCTTTGGCCACATGGCTCTTTTTTTTTGTAGTCAACAATAGGAGTTATTGGGACAATTGTTGCTGACTAGGTGAGCTAAGAAACTAGCAGTGATTAAGAGGAGTCCAGCAGCACTGAGGTGAAATCTCCTGGGAAGTATTTTCTGAGAGCACAAAGAAGTTGTGTTTAAGAGATAGCCAAGGTTGTACCTTGTGCTGTATCTAGACTTGGTAATGTGTAAGAGTCACCCAAGTGATACTGGTTTAGAAATGCATGAAGAGGTAATGTAGGGCAGCTGAGGCTTTACACTGTGGGAATTCCAGTCATTGAACCAATAAGCTGTAAATTTTGAAGAGACCCCCGTGTGGGGAGACCCTTATCCAGTCCCCGGAGAGCACGTCCCCCAGGAAGACACCAGAGCCGAACTTGATGCAAACAGCAGGAGGTTTATTCTAGCAAGCTAGGGTGAGACTCATATTCCACACAGGGATAGAGGAGTCTGACCTCGAATCTAATTTTCTTAGCATTTTTAAGGGCTAAAACCACAAGTTTGGGGAGGGGGAACTGGGAGGGGGTTTGTCGGAGTAGAAAATATTTTGAAGGTCACGGTGAACTGTTGGGCGGCTGCCCAGGACATCTGCGACCAAACTG
>LR750901.1:101110-115885 GCA_902729485.2 Mus minutoides | reverse complement strand
CCCCCCCCCCCCGTAAGCTCGCAGTGGAAGGGCCACAGTAGTGTCAGGCCCCTCCCTGGCAGCCTCAGGGCTCCTAGCGCGGCGGCTCCGTGTCCCTTTTGCTGGACCCACTGCCTCCATAGCCTCCCTCGATTCTACAGAAGGGTCCGGGGAAACCAGAGCCTGTGGTGCCATTGGGGGTTGGCGATAAGGTGGCGGCAGCTGCTCATCTTCCAATAAGAAATCTTCAATTTCCGGGTAAATCTTTTTCTGTGCCTCTGGAGTTCTATTTCTTTGTGGTTCTTGTTTCTTCTTTCCAGTCTCGGCTACAGCCACCATTATCTTGTTATTATGAGGGAGAAACGGCTTTACCCAGGATGGAGGGTTCTGAACAAGGTCCTGCCATACGGTGATGTACAGCACTTGATTTGGGTGGCCTCCCTGTTGTTGAAAAACCTTAGATTTTACAGTAAGTATCAAATTCAAATCAAACGACCCCTCCAGAGGCCATCCTGTGCCAAAGGTAGGCCACTCTGAGGAGCACAAAGTCTGCCAGGTACCCTTTCTAACTAGAACAGACAAATTCTGAGCTCTACCCTTAACTTCAGTCCAGTGGTCAACGGTCAGAGTCAAAGGAGTCGTCACAGTCTGTCCCATTTCAGCTAGCTCAAACAAAGAAACAATAATTACAGAAACGAAGACGAGACAACAAATAAGACACACTACCTGACGTCTACTCCTTGTAGACCAGAAAAACAAAACTGAATCCTGATTCCTGATTCCTGATTCTGGCCTTGGGGAAGTAGTTCCTTTCCCAAGACACAGACATCCCTGGTCCCCCCCCCCCCAATCCACCTGGGACGTCTCCCAGGGTGACGGGCGGTGAACACCTGGACACGTCTGTCCTTATTCACCTAACCCCCTGAAACTGAAAGCGCTCACAGAAACCGAAACAGAACAGAACAGAACAGAACAGAACAGAACAGAACAGAACAGAACAGAACAGAATTTCAGAAATTTTTTCTTGCAAAATCTTACCTCCAAGTGGGCCTGGGTCTTCAGGGGGGTCACGCAAAAATCCGGGACGAGCCCCCAAAAATGAAGAGACCCCCGTGTGGGGAGACCCTTATCCAGTGCCCGGAGAGCACGTCCCCCAGGAAGACACCAGAGCCGAACTTGATGCAAACAGCAGGAGGTTTATTCTAGCAAGCTAGGGTGAGACTCATGTTCCACACAGGGATAGAGGAGTCTGACCTCGAATCTAATTTTCTTAGCATTTTTAAGGGCTAAAACCACAAGTTTGGGGAGGGGGAACTGGGAGGGGGTTTGTCAGAGTAGAAAATATTTTGAAGGTCACGGTGAACTGTTGGGCGGCTGCCCAGGATATCTACGACCAAACTGTTTTTGAAAAGGGAAGATAAATCAGACTGTTTTCAGAAAAAGGGAAGACAAACATGTTTTCCTCAGAAATAGACAGGGCAGGGTGGTATCGGGTAAAAGTTCAGGTTCCCATAAGAAAATTGTCTTTAAGTGCATTATAGGAATAACTCCATCTTGGAGTTATAACTCTTCAATTTAAAGTTGCCTTAGAATCCCAAGATGTTAGAGATGCCAAATCTGGGGGATCCCTGGCCATGGAAAACTGCTAACAGAGTGTAGGACCAGCCCAAGAGAAAGAAGTGTTTTCCAGTCATCAGAGCTAAAACGAGTTGGATATCAGACATGGAGATGCAGAATTTGGAGTTTAGCTGGTTTTTGGTCTTGCATTGGTCTAGTATATCCCCACTATGACATTTTGCAACAGTAATGCATATCATATGATCTCAGAGGTAAGTTTTTTTAAGTTTAATTTTATAGATTATTACAGTCTAAATATAATAATAATTATTATTATTATCAATTGATTGGATGAATCACAGAAGAGACTTTAAACTTTGGACTTTTAACATTATTGAGTCTGCTGTACAGTATGGGAACTTCTGAAGTTGGACTCAATGTATTTCTCATTTTGCTATGGCTAGGTATGGCCCTCATAAACTCATGTTTAAAAAAGCCTGTGGGGTTCAAGAAGTGCAATATGGTGGTTTGACTATGCTTGGCTTAGGGAGTGGCACTATTAGGAAGTGTGGCCTTGTTGGAGGAAGTGTGTCATTGTGGGTGTGGGGCTTTGTTATAATGTATATGCTCAAGCTTTTCTCTTTGTGAGACACAGTCTATTTCTAGTTACCTTTGGATCAAGATGTTGAGCTCTCTGCTCTTCCAGCACCATCCCTTCCTGCGCGCTGTCATGATTCCTGTGATGGTGATAATGAACTCAGCTTCTGAAATATAGAGAAAACAGCAGAAAAGGCGACAAAGCCAATAGAGCTGAGAAGAGAGCAGCATAAGAGAGGCAGTTTTTTTTTCTTTTCTTAGAGTTAGGATTTTCCTTAAGATCAAGAAAGAGACAGGTTACTTCTATAGATAGGCTTTTCCTTAAAATTAAGAGACAGGTTTTTTTTTTTTTTCAGGCATCTTCTACCTTTTTCTTTCTCTTAGAAATAAATCATTGGGAAGAGCTGCCCCTTGGTCTAACAAACTTTATATGCCCCAATACAGGGGAACGCCCATGGCCAAGAAGTGGGAGTGGGTGGGTAGGGGAGCAGGGTGGGGGTGGGAGGGTAGGGTATAGGGAACTTTTGGGATAGCATTTGAAATGTAAATTAAGAAAATTTCTAATAAAAAAATTCAAGAAAAAAAAGAAAAAAGAAATAAAGATTGGAGACAGGCGGTGGTGGCACACGCCTTTAATCCCAGCATTTGGGAGACAGAGGCAGGTGGATCTCTGAGTTCGAGGCCAGCCTGGTCTACAAAAGTGAGTTCCAGGACAGCCAGGGTTATACAGAGAAACCCTGTCTCATAATAAAAAAAAAGAAAGAGAGAAAGAAAGAAAGAAAGAAAGAAAGAAAGAAAGAAAGAAAGAAAGAAAGAAAGAAAGAAAGAAAGACAGAGAAAGAAAGATTGGAATCTCTTTCAAAGTATTTGTGTATTTCTGCAACAAACTTTAGCTGGCAAGGAGTTAGTGAAATTCCCAACCTCAGCCCTGGCCTTGCTGGGCTATTGCAGGTGAGGAGTAAGGTATAAAGAACCTCTTTACTTAAATCCCCTGATGTTTAACAATTGTTAATTGCTTGAGGTTTCTAGCCTTATAATAACTTAGAGTCAAGTCAAGTAAACATTTTTTTTTTTTTTGGCTATTGTTTTTACTTACATTTTAAATGCTATTCCCTTTCCTGGTCATCCACACTCCAACTCCCTATACCATCCCCATCCCCCTGCTTCTATGAGGTAATTCCCCCATCCACCCACCCACTCCCTCCTTCCTGCCCTGGCATTCTCCTTACACTGGGGCATCAAGCCTTCACAGGACCAAAGGCTGCTTCTTCCATTGATGCCTGACAAGGCCATTCTCTGCTAAGTATGCAGATGGATCCATGGGTCCCTCCATGTGTGCTCCTTGGTTAGAAGTTTAGTTCCTGGGAGCTCTGTGGGGGCGGGGGGTGTGTCTGGTTGGTTGATACAGTTCTTTCTATGGTGTTGCAAACCCCTTCAGCTCCTTCAGTCCTTTCTCTAACTCCTCCATTGAGGACCCCGTACTCAGTCTAATGGTTGGCTGCAAGCATCTGCTTCTGTATTTGTCAGGCTCTGGCAGAACCTCTCAGGAGACAGCTATATCAGGCTCCCATCAGCATGCACTTATTGGCATCCACAATAGTGTCTGAGTTTGGTGACTGTATATGGGATGGATCCCCAGGTGGGGCAGTTTCTGGATGGCCTTTCCGCCACCCTCTGCTCCATACATTGTCTCCATGTTTATAGTAAAGTATACCAAGTTTTGCCACCTGTCCCCTGTCTCTTCCCCACAACACTGTCGTAATTCTCTGCCTTCCAGAGAGATCCCTTGACTGGAACAGGCTCCTGGCAACCTCTGAAACTGTAAGCTAGTTACAATTAAATGTTTTCTTTTATGAGATTTGTAGTGGTCACAGTGTCTCGCCACAGTAATAGAAACCCCAAGACAAGGTCTTTGATCCTCTTGACCTGAGATTTATGCAGAATGATAAATATGAATATATTTGCATTCATTTATATGAAGAAATTTAGTTAGAACAGTACCATTTGTTGAAGTTTTTTTTTTCTTTGTGAATCTCTGGCCTATTTATCAAAAATCAGGTGTCCATATGTATGTGGATTTTTATCTGGGTCTTTGGTTCATTTCTGTTGATCAACCTGTCAGTTTTGATACCAATATTATGTGGGCTTTTTTTTTTTTTTCTGGTTTTTCGAGACAGGGTTTCTCTGTATAGCCCCGGCTGTCCTGGAACTCACTCTGTAGACCAGGCTGGCCTCGAACTCAGAAATCCACCTGTCTCTGCCTCCTGAGTGCTGGGATTAAAGGCGTGTGCCACCACGCCCGGCCCTATGTGGTTTTTAAAAATTATTATTTTAGCTCTGTACTACAGCTTGAAATCAAGCATAATGATACCTCTGAAAATTATTTTATTATTAAGGATTGTTCTAGCTATGCTTCATTTTCTATATGAAGTTGAATATTGTTCTTTCAAGGCCTATAAAAATTATTTTAGAATTTTGATGGAAATTGTCTTGAATCTGTAGGTTGCACTTGGTAAGATGACCATTTTTACTATGTTAATCCTGCAGATCCATTAGCATAGAACATCTTTTCAACTTTAATCTCTTTCTTCAAAGACTTGAATTTTTGTCCTACAATTCATCCATGTGCTTGGTTAATTTAACCACAACCTCAAGATATTTTTTATTGTTTATAGCTATTGTTAAAGGAATTGTCTCCCTGATTTCTTTCTTAATTCATTTGTTACTTATATATATAATCATATATTTACATATATATACATATACATACACATATATATGCACATGCATATATATGTGTGTATATGTATGTATGTGATATATATATATATATATATATATATATATATATATATATATATATATATATAATGTGTGATTTTGTATCCAGCAACTTTGGAGGTGTTTATTAGGTGTAGGAATTCCCTATGTATATCATTATAATTTGCAAATAAAGATACTTTGACTTCTTCCTTTCCAAGTTCTTTTGTCTTTATCTCATTCAGTTCTATTATTACTTTAACTAGAACTTAGTATACTGCTTTGAACAGATAAAGAGAGAATAAACAGCCTTGACTTGTTCCTAGTTTTAGTGCAATTTCTTTGAGTTTCTCTTAATTTGCTTTTAAGTATAAACTTATTGGAAATTGCTCTCAATATGTTCCTTGTGTTTCAAATCTATCAGTTGCATCATGAATTGTTTGCATTATGTCAGAGTCTTGTAATGCAATGATAATGAGAATTTCTTTTCTTTCAGTTTGTTTATATGGTGGATTATGTTCACTGATTATCTTATATTGAACAATTCCTGTGTTTCTGTGGTAAAGCGTACTTGACCATGCTGGATGATCTTTTTGATGTGTTCTTGGATTTAGTCTGCAAGTATTTTATTGCATTTTTAAAAAAATCAATGTTCTTAAAAAAACTGGTTCCTAATTCTCTTTCATTTAAAAATTTTTGTGAGGTTTGGATATCAGGGCACTGTGGCCTCATAAAATAAATTTGTCATTTTTTTTTTCTATTTTGTGGAATGACTTGAGTAGTACTAGCATAAACACTTTATTGAAAAATCTAGTACAATTGTGTTAAAAGTGTCTGTCCTTTGGCTTTTTTTGTAGTTTGGGAGAGTTTTGGGGGCTGTTTTTATTTCTTTAGGAAAATAGGTTTATTTAAATTGTTCATCTGCTCTTGATTTAACTTTTATATGTGGTATCTATTAAAAAATTATCCACTTCATTTAGATTTTCCAAATTTTTGTAGTGCGAATTTTAAGCCCTGACCTAATGATTTAGTTTTCTCCTTATCTATATTTATGTCACATTTTACATTTCTGATTTGGTTAACTGGGATATTCAATCTCCATTTTTTTTGGTTAGTTTGGATAAGGGTTTGTCTTGATGTTTTTCTCAAAGAGCAAACTCTTTCATTGATTCTTTGAATTGTACTTATTTCCCATTTTATTGAATATTGATTATTCCTTGCCACCTTTCCCTCTTCTGTGTGATTATTTTTCCTTCTTCTTCTTCTTCTTCTTCTTCTTCTTCTTCTTCTTCTTCTTCTTCTTCTTCTTCTTCTTCTTCTTCTTCTTCCTCTTCTTTAGAGGTTATAGGGGTGCTGTTAGTTTACTATTATAAGATATCAACAACATTTTTATGTAGTCATTCTCTGCTATGAACTTTCTTCTTAGTACCACTTTCATTCTATATTATAAATTTGCATGTGTGTGTATTCGTTTTCACTGAAATCTAGAAAGACTATTTAAATTTCTGCCTTGGAAACATGAAAATATAGAAATATTCTATATAGCATCTGTTGTTATAAAAAGAAAATGGCCCCAATTGCCTTATAGGAAATGTCACTAATAGAAGGTATGGCCTTGTTGAAGTAGGTTTGGCTTGTTGGAAGACCTTTTTCATTGGGAGTTGGGCTTTCAACTTTCATATGCTCAAGCCAAGGCTAGTTAGTGGCTCACAGTCTCTTTCTGTTCCCCGTGGATCCAGATGCAGAACTCTCATATACCTCTCCAGCATCACATCTGCCTGCATGCTATCATGCTTTCTTCCATGATGATAATTGACCAAACATCTGAAACTCTAAGCCAATTTCAATTAAATGTTTTTCTTTATAAGAATTACCATGGACATTGCCGGGTGTGGTGGGGCACGCCTTTAATCCCAGCATTCGGGAGGCAGAGGCAGGTGGATTTTTGAGTTTGAGGCCAGCCTGGTCTACAGAGTGAGTTCCAGGACAGCCAAGGCTATACAGAGAAACTCTATCTCAACAAAACAAAACAAAACAAAACAAAACAAAAAGAATTACCATGGATGTGGCATCTCCTCACAGCAATAAAAACTCTAACTAAGACAGCATCCATCAGGGAGCTCCTTTCCCAGATGCAGTATTGTTTCACAATGCATTATCCCCCCTTCTGCATGGCATACAGTTAGGCTAACATCAGAAAGCTTTTGTTAGTTCTTATGTTGTGATCCTTTCACAATGAATATTTATACTGTAGTATCCACAAAGAATATTGAAACAAAAATAATGAAAAGACTCTACTGACAGTACATTTTAAAGACTTGTTAGTTTACTATTGGGGATGTTTTTAATCATGCACAATCTGTATTAGCCTTAAATGTATTCATTTTCCAGAGAATCTTCATATATGTGGTAAATATGGGAAAGTCTTGGATCAAGGCTCAAAGCATTTTGCCCATCAACATATCACTACTGAAGAGAAGTCTTACAAATGTAATGATCTTGGGAATGATTTATGAATCCTCACAATGCACACTTAAAAAAAACCCTACAAATGATACTAGAGAAAACTGCAATAAGTGCTGATGTCATAACCACAGATATTCCTCTAGTAAATCACTAATCCTGAACAAACATAAAAAGTATGCATATAGGAAAAGAACTTTGCAAATATAAAGACCGTGACAAATGCTTTAGTTTCTGTTCAAACATCAAAGTCCAAGAATGAATTTACCCTAGAAAACAATGAATAAAAGAAGAGGATGACAAACCCTTTGATTCTAAATTCAACTCATGAGAAAAATGAATCCATACTAGAGAGAACCACACCAGTGTAGGAAATTTAACAACAGCTAAAAACAAAAACAACAACCAGAAAGAAAAAGCAGTGACCGATGCAGGCTCTAGAAAACCTCTTAAAGTGCAAGCCAGCTATAGTTAAATGTTTTCCTTTCTGAGATTTGTAGTGGTTGCGGTGTCTCTTAACATGGACCATTCTCTTAGCTGCCTGTAAAACAGTCTTTTTTCTTTGGAACAAGATATAGAACTCTCAGTACCTCCAGTGCCAGGCCTGCCTGGGTTCTGCCATGCTTCTGCTGTGATGATATGGATTGAACCTCTGACCCTGTAAGCCAGCCCCAATTAAATGTGGTCTTTTATAAAAGTTGCCTTGGTCTTGGTGTTTCTTCCCAGCAGTGGAAACTCTAAGACGTACATATAGCAGTATGTCAGTCATAGATTCCCTTCTTGACCCTGTGATCCTTCCAGTCATTGCTTTTTGGCCAACTTTCAGTGCCAATATATATTTCCTTGGGGGGCTGACCGCCATGCAATCCAGAAAGGCTTCTGTTAATTATAAAATAGTCTTGGTGCTATTGCTCTGGTGGACATACCTGGCCCAACAGGTTGGTGCTACAGGTCTAGGAGTCAGCATCTGAGGACAGCCTCTGATAATTCTTTTTGCTCAGCAGTTTGTGGAGCCCTTTTATAGCAGTTTGAATGCTATACCAGCATATCCATGACATTTTTAGATAATAAGTGGTATACTGACTTCTCAGCATATTCCTAAGGGATGTATTAAACCAAGTGATATTTTTCTTATATTTTTATATAACTTATTAGAGTATTATCAGATTGCAGCTTTCTTGTGGAATGTTTGTAGTTTTTGAGTTGAAGACATACACTTCAGAAATTATGTAATTTGGGAAGACATGCCTTCCTCATTTTCTTGTTTGACACATTAAAAATCCTGGAAGTCTTACTTGTTCTTTGCAAACATTGATGCACTGTTGTGAGTTAGTGTAGAGCTGTTGCCCATCTTTGTCTTCTAAGTACAGGAGAATGATGGCAGCTCTCTTCAGATTTTGTAAGTACAGGTTTAGGATGTTGACCACTGTCTTGATTATGCTGAGGAATCTTCCTTCTGCTTTCACATTCTTCAGTGCTTCCATAGTGAGCTAATGTAATATTTTGTCCTGGGCCTTTCATGGCTACGTTGACAGGTTGCATGTCTTCTCTCACTTACTTTTACATATTTTGAATTGTTTGGTTTGTGGGTGTTAATGCATTTTAGCATCCTTGGCATGAAATCAGCTTCCATTCCCTTTATCCATTAGGGAGAAGCTCTTTGTCAATGAACATCCCTGCAACTGGCCTATGATTTTTTTTCCTTTGTAAAGAATTTCTTTTGCTCATCTGCTCTTTTTATCAAGGTAAAGCCAGCTTTGCATGCTAACTGTCTAACATTCCTTTTCATTTTGTATTCTGTAATCATCTCTTTGCAAGATTATAATACATTTTAAAACAGAATTGGAAATTTCAGTGCTTAGTCTGCCCAGTGCTCAGACATTATTAGTGGAAACATTGTGTAAACATTTGCTCAGCAATTGTCTGGCCTATTTTTATGACATGAAAGGTTGATATTTACTTGTTTCTAGGAAATGATCTTTTCCCCTTCAATTCTCATTAATTTCATGACTTTCTACAGCATATCATTTATCTGTTATTCCCCATTGTTACTCTAAACTATATAGGCAGTGGCATAGAATAAGAACATACAAATGTTAGTTAAATGTCTAGAGAACTATTTGACATGAAAGAAATATAATGTCAATATAATAAATAAAAAGAGTTGCATATATGCTAATATCAAGACAGCTTTTTGTAGTAATAGTATTTCAACATTCAGAATGAGTCCTTATTTTTCAGATACACAGTTTGTGTGTGTGTATATATATATACATATACATATACATATATATGTATGTATGTATACATATTATATATATTTGTATGCCTGCATGTGAATGCATGTGTGTATGTATGTATGTATATATATATATATATACATATATATATATATATATATATATATATATGTATATATATATACACATATCTATCTATCTATCATCTATATATACATATGTGAGTGTGTGTATGTGTGTGTGTGTGTGTGTGTGACAGGAAACCATGCTGCAAATTCTTACTTTCATTTGGAACTATAAGGATTATTATCATAAGATCCAGGAACTGAGAATTGTCATTGGAGTCGTATTTATTACTAATTGAGAACCTGAGAATTGCCTAGAACAATACTAAGACATATATGTATACATCTTGTAAAAGATGTTTCTAACCGTGGTAGGATTTTGACAGATCTGAAATAATGAGTGAATCATTTCAAGGTCATACCCTAAAATGACTCACTTTATCTCTTATGCATAGCAGCCATCAAAGAGTTTCTGCCATATTGCTTCTTGTTGATTCTGCCTTGACATTGACTAGAACAGTTCTCAACCTGTGTGTCGTGATCTTGTTTGGGTCAATTGACCCTTTCATATAGTTTGCCTAAGATTACCATAAAACACATAATTCTGATGGACTTAGGAACTGATATACCATTCCTGTATCAATATACATCTTAGGAGTTCCCGGTACTGTATTAGAAAGTCACAGTATTGAAAAGGTGGAGAAGCATTGGCTTAGAACATTTAGCACATGGACATTCCATTTAAAGATATATTTTTCCTCAATTGCAATATCTACTTATAAATGCATTCACATGAATTTCAAGTGATTAGTACTTTTACACAAAAGTGTGCATTCACCTTAGAAAATACACATTGAAAGGAAGAATAAATTGGAAAAATATATTTTTTCCTCAGGAACAATGTGAAGACTTCTTAAAGATGAAAATGGCTATATCTATATCTAATGACAACTTGTCAGTTTGTACTCTAAGGCAACAGGACACACAAGAAAAATTGATGTATCTTCCTCATAGAATGAAATGAAATGTGACTAAAGAGTGAGGTGTGATGGCTAATGAAACTCCACTTAATGCTAGACGTCCATCTTAGTACCCACTAGTCATTTCTCCCTGACTCTAGTTCTGAGAAGATAAGTTCCCAGTAATAACCCTGAGTAGTAGTATTTTGCAGCACATATACATGTATTCTGTGTTTGTGTCTGTTGCCTGCTGAGGTTTAAAAAGCTGAGATTGTAGTCATTTCCCATGCTACACTTAATATATCATTCCATGCTCTCTGTAGGAATGTTGATAAGTATTCTGGTATCATTTTCATTTTTATGTCTTTTTATATGGTTTAGTATTATCTATAACAGAGTTGTATTAATTTTAGCTTCTATATTTGAAGCCTTTATTGTGAAATTTCAATAATTATTCCAGTCTATTTTCCTGAAAAAGAAAATCGGAGAGGAACAAGAGGAAGAATGAATGCTTCTCTTCTAAATGTTTCCAAGGTCAGTGTCCTGTCCACATTTCTTTGAAATATTCTTGTTTTCCTTAAACCATTCAAGACTTTATTTCTCTTCCTCTGGTAATGTTACCTAAAGTGTTTGTATTTTGTGATTTATCTTTGTTCTTGTTCTCCAATAATCAATTAGTTCTTTAGACTTTTCACTTATAATGGGACAAGCACAGCCTTGACCCATTATATTTTCACTGGATTTTATACTGAGAGGACATAAATTATCAAGGGCCGAAGTAAGTCAGGAGTAATCAGGTTTCCAGAAACAACCTCATGAAGGTGGATCTGCATGTGAATGAAAACTAAAACACTGAGTAGATTTTATGGACAAATATAATTAGAAGATACTCACTGTCTTGAATCCTTATAATAATTATTTGAGCTCCCTAAAGCCACAGATTATGGAAGGAATATGTGGCTTTCTCTTACTATAATATTGATGTTTTGGCCAATTGCAATATTCTCTTTTTGGCCTTTTATGTCACAAAGTGATCATGGATGTGCAGAAATGTGAAATTTGTTTGTCTTTGGAGAGTCTGCTCGGTGCTTAGTGTGGTGAGTTCTCAGGATACAGATAACTATTTTCTATTACCCCATTGTTTCATTTTTTAGAAGTAGTGTACATTTGTATTACAGCACATGGACTATATTAGTAAGAATATAGTATTATATATTAGAATATAGTAGAAAGTATTGCCCTGGTACTGTGAATAAACAATAAAATTTCAAGCATAAATGAATGTCCTTCTTAAATTCTTCTCTTCTTCTTTTTTAAGCAGGAAAAATACTTCATTTATCCTCCTTTTTTTCCTCCCCCTCAAGCTGTGTATTACATAGGTATAAACCCTGAAGGGTTGTGTCAGTGTTTCTTTACAATAATATTTTATTTAACTATATAAGTGTTCATCTGCATATTTTTTATATACAGTGAGTGATATATTATGCCCCTGAATCCCTGAGTTGTGCATCAAGCCCTTAGGACTGAAGTCAGGCATGGTAGTGAGCTGCAAAGTTTGTAGAAAGAAGAAAATAATAATAATAAAATTAAAATTGTAAGATTCAAATTTTCAGTTAAGTCAATCTCATGAGAAATATTTTAAAAAATTCCTGAACAATTGTTATCATTCTCTCTCAATTTAAACACTCGGTTTGATAAAAGAAATTTATTCTACTTCATCAGAATGCGTTGATTGTCACATATGCTATTTATTTACACATAGATAACTATTCTTTACTGAAAGACCATATGGAGTTTATGAAATTGTTAAAATCTGAATTGCATACATCAACTTTGAGAAAACTTTAAGTAATTTTAATGCTGTCTAATACTGGTTTTTTTTTTCTATTTACTTTTCAATTGTGAATATTGTCATGAAATAACTGCAGAAAGTAATTGCTTTCTGTGTGCCATTTGGAATGCTGAATGGGTTCAATGATTTTATACTCCTTTTATGTTTACAGAAAAAATTGTGATTCTTAATTAGTCCAACAATTCTGAATTTCATATTCTAACTCTTTGTTGTAGACAGGGTATTGTACTTAGGTCTCGGGTTGTCAGCTGAGCATTTTACATACTATTAAGTGAGACCCAGATGTAGACAGGATTGATATAGTATCCATAGTTGAGCAGGGTTGACAGTTATACAATTTAACAACACAGTTTTATTCATTGTAACTTGACTAATTGTGATTCTATTTGATAGCAAACCATACTTCATAAAGATACATTTCTGCATCTAGGCCTCAAATGTGTATATTATATTCCCTAAAACTTTGCTGATTATGATTCTGTATATCATCACATTTCAGAGAAATAGAAAATATAATAAAGATGTTGACAATTTTAGATAGTATCTTTAACTCAAATTAAATTTCAGTTTACATTTATGTATGCTGGTATGCTTGCTGAATTGTTACATATGTGTGTATTTCTCCAGCCTGTAAATTTCAGAAGAGTGCATTGGATTTCAAGGAATTGGAATTAAAATATCTGTTGTGCCATTTAATTTGGGTATTGGAAAACAACTATGTATCATAGCATCCAAATTGCAGACATATTTTTAAATTAATTGATAGTCAAATCTCCTTTCTCTGTTGCTTAAGTCGTAGAAAACTTTAGAAAGTTCATGAAGGGGACAGAAGTTAGGAATGTTACCAATGTAGTATGTCATTTTCTACATTGTCTGTATAAGATCACCCCTGGAAAACACTTTAATCCAGAGCATATGGAAAACAGGTAATTTTCCATTACAGGATATGTTAACATTCAAGGATGTGGCTGTGGACTTCTCACAGGAGGAATGGGAATATCTTGACCATGCTCAGAGGGCATTGTACATGGATGTGATGCTGGAGAATTACAACAATCTATTTTTTGTGGGTAAGAATACTGTTCATGTAAAATTCTTGATTCCTTCTTTGAATTTACCTACTGTCAGTTTATATAAACTCTCTGAAATATGTAGAGACTCCCAGAATAGGGTAAATTCTGAATACCAATAAAACTTTTTTATTGTGATTCCTTTCAATTTTTCTCCATTCTTTGGAAGAAGATCCAGTGATGTATTCTGTATAATTTCTCCATATACTGTATCTCTTTTTTTTTTTTGTTGAACTAAATTCATATTTTATTCATAAAATAAATAAGTTACATTTTTGACATAAAGAAAACATTACAAGGAATATCGTGTTATTCAAAAAATTAGTAGAAAACACATTAACATTTTGAAAGACAAATGGAGAGTATTTTTACAGAAATAGTAGTATTAAGCAAAAGTAACTACAAAATTCTTAAATGATTTATTTTATATAATATTATTTCAAAAATTGAGACAGTCTAATTATATATTTGCTTTTAATCTTAGAGTCACTGAAAGCTTACCATGTCTTTCTTACCTTGAAGGATATAGAGAAATTACTCTGATCAGGTCCCTTGCCCTGAATTTTTTTCTTTTCCAGAACAAAACAATAAAATTACTAAGCAAGAGAGTCCTCAGGACAAGAGACTCCAACTATTTGCTCATTCTCATACCTTCCTTTTCTTCTCAAATGTTCTGACTCATCAGGTTTTCTCTGACCTCCTTATCTAATGGCTGCTATTTTTCTGAATTCACAATTTAGCAATCTATTCCCATACCGTTGGGTGGACATTTGATCATAGAATCTATTGGATGAAGGCTACTTTTTTGATGAGTTATTTCAGCTGAATATGTATGTGAACTTAAGTTTCTTCTTAGTTTTTTTTTCTCTTTATTAGATATTTTCTTCATTTACATTTCACATGTTATCCAGAAATTTTCCCTTACCCTTCCGCGTCCCCGCCCTGCTCCCCTACCCACCCCCTCCCACGTAATGGCCCTGGCATTACCCTGTTCTGGGGCATATAGAGTCTGTATGACCAAGGGGCCTCTCCTTCCAATGATGGCCAACTAGGCCATCTTCTTCCATATATGCAGCTAGAGACATGAGCGCAGGGGGAACTAGTTAGTTCATGTTATTCTTCCACCTATAGGGTTGAAGACCCCTTCAGCTCCTTGGGTACTTTCTCTAGCTCCTACCTTGGGAGTCCTGTGTTCCAACTAATAGCTGACTGTGAGCATCCACTTCTGTGTTT